>JARHVA010006937.1:187500-487500 GCA_037957365.1 Torreya grandis | reverse complement strand
CATAAAATAATACTCAAGGGTAGAACAAACCATCCATCTCTCTTTATTCAGAGATGATGCGTGAAAATCAAAGGAAAAATCTCAAGGGAAATGATAGAATGCACTCCTCTTCTTTCAAAAGTACTATTCAACAAACCACAAGAATAATCCTGGTAGTAATTACAAAATGTAACCAAGGACGTAGTAACCAACAAATTGAGATGGAGTACAAAGTCTCCACCTGAATTGCCCAAGAGTGAGATACGAAGGACAATGAGGGCACAAAGTCATCCCAAGGTCCTTTATACAGAGACAAAAAGAAAACACACTAAAGGAAATTATGGGGGCACAAAGTCTCTCCATAGTTGACTTTAGGACACCTTCCTGATTACTTTCACTAATTCTGCTTGTTGAATTAACGGAACAAAAAATATATTAAGGAAAAAGACATAAGAATAGTTTCCCCAACAACAAAGATATCATAGCACAAATTTTGAAAAGTCACTTGCTTTCTTATTCCAATAATAAAATATGATCAACAATCTGAGCTCAAAGTCTCAGTAATGCCTTTCAATTTGGGCAGAGTTTTGTTTCTAATTGTTAGAGAGAGATCCTTTTTACACTAACAAGAGAGTCCCTTATATAGCCTCTTCAAGATGGACTTGGGAATAGTAACACATCATGTTGCATTGAATTTTGTTAAAAAGATAGGCTAGAATTTAGGGGCATCTACCCATTTGCTTTTCTCATTGTAGAGAAACAAGTCACGCTATTAAAATTTTACATATTTCAATATCCACCTAGCGGTCTACTTCTAGAAACATATCTGATGTGTAAATGTTTCTGGTCCTTCCTCATCATTCCTCCTTTTTTAGTTAATTAAATCGGGTCCTTAATTCAATTTGATTGCTCTGTTCCTTAGTCACTTCTAGCTGATCTTGGCCTTAAAGCCTTTAAATGTATTCAAGTTTGTAGATTTAAACCTACAAGGATCAATGGCTATTTCATCGTCATGACTTTGACATCCATGGGCATGTCACTTTCCTTAGCAATTCCTTCAGCATTGTCGTTTGAGTTTTCCTAAAGGGGACCTACCCTTCGGGCCTTAAGAAATGATCTACTTTGGGTCAGGAAGAGCCCCCTACAAGGGTATCTACCCTTTGGGTGGTCTTCGAATGGCCTTCAGGCTTCTTTCTTCCAGTGGGTCACTAAGTTATTTGGCTCTTCTTTAAGGCTTTTCAAAATCAACAGCTATTTTATGAACCTTGAAATTGACGTTCACACACCCATCACTATGTTTGAATTTCCAATAGCTAGTTCTCTATTCTTGACTTTGAGGTCTTCGAGCATGTCACCCCTTGGGATTTCTTCAGCTTTCTCTTGATTCAGCCTAATTTTCTACTTGCTTCCTTTGGATTTCTTGTTTTGCATCCTCTCAAAGGGAAGGTGACCCTTCGGCTTTGGGGAAGTGTCCTTTAATTTGGCAGTCGAGAGTCCCTCGCAAGGGCACCTACCCTTTGGGGTCCTTCGACAGCCTTTTGTCTTTGGAATCCTTTGGAGCTTTCCCATAGACATTTTTCCATGGACATTTTCCCTTAGACAAAAATTTTGCAAGAATTGTTTCAGTTGGCTTTGTCTTTGGCCTTCAAAAATTCTTTTAGGATTTTCTCCCATAAAATTTCTCGAATTTCTTTGGACTTTTTGTCTAAAGGAATTCCTTCAGACAAAAGTCTAAAAGAATTCATTTCTTGCCTTGGTCTTTTGATTGCCTTAAACAAAATTTTGAAAGAACTTACCTTTGTGGCTTCCTTGAAAATGACCCTTCCGAAGGGTGCTTTTGTCGACCAAGTGCCCTCCGCAAGGGCACTTGTCCTTCAAGAGGCTCTCTTGAACTTTTACATTGAATTGCTCCTTTGAACCAACCATTGAACCAAGCTTTGAACCAAGATGATGAACCCTTTGATTGAACCAAAAGCCGTTGAACTGTTTGATGAATCGACTGAGTAAACCAAAGCATTAAACCAATCAAATTAAACCAACTTTGGTTCAACAATTCAATGGTTCATTCCCTTTGATTTGGATAAGTCCTTTTTATCCTCATTGAACCAAACACATTGAACCTATTGAACATTGAACCCAAGTGGTTCAATTGTTCAACGGTTCAATGGTTCAAGCCTCAAAAACTTGTTCTTTTGATTGAACCTGCTTGTAGAAGCCTTTGAACCTGAAAGTGATTGAACTCTTACTGCTGATGTTGAACCTTTGATCTTGTTGAGCCCATTGAACCAAAATGGTTCAATCCTTACTTAGAAGCTTGCTGATGAACTCTTTTGGTTGAACCTGGTCATTGAACCAACTTTGAGATCACCTAAGTGTTGAAAGCTTGATTCTTTCCTGTAGAGTCTGTAGAAATCAACCTGTGAAGCCCGTTGAACTTGGCTTGTAGAGTCCATAGATTTCTCTTCTTATAGAGTCCATAATTCAATCCTGTAGAGTCTGTAGATTCAAGCTTGTAGATTTTGTAGATTCAAGCCTGCAGAGTCCGTAGATTCAAGACTGTAGAGTCCATAGATTTCTGAGAAGCTTGAAAAATGAGCAATTTGAATGCCTATGACAAATTTCAAAAAGGAAAGAGACAATTTTGGTCTGTAGGACCAAAATAGTTCAAATTTTGTCCCAAAAATGAGTGATATTTTTGGGGGACAATAGCTGGCTCCAGTTGGGGAACTTCTATCAATTGTAAAAAAGAATTGAAGGGAGTAGAATCCAAAATCTCTAGTGTCTTCATGTGTACCATTGGGCTATAGAGTCATGTTACCCAGAAATAGAAGGCATCAAAAAGTAAAACAAACAAAACAAAATAAAATTAAAAACTATACATATGTACAGATGCAATAATCTGATACTTTAAGAGTTGAAGTGTTTCAGATGTTGCTTCTTAAGAGGCAATGAAAATAGTGTGCCATCTTGGTAAACCAACAAAGAAACCATTTTTCCCCTAGAAATGGTGGTGGGTTAATGGAGCTCTCCACCAGGAAATCAATTTTTTGCATCTTCCTCTTGGCTTTTTGCTGACTTTGGAATTCAGTAGTATGGTCCACCACCATAACTTGCTATTATGTTGGTCTAGTCTAGCACATGCTTTGATTGTCAACATCAGACCCCTGACAAACCATAACTCCTTGCTCTCCCTGTGAAGAGTTCCTTTTGCTGACTTTGGAATTCAGTAGTATGGTCCACCACCATAACTTGCTATTATGTTGGTTTAGTCTAGCACATGCTTTGATTGTCAACATCAGACCCCTGACAAACCATCAGCTTAGCACCTCCTTTGGTGTGAAGGAGTTTGATCTCTTCATCTTGAGCAGTCTTCAATCTGAGCAACAAAGATCCATATCTAGCTATGGAAGAATTGCTACCATTAGATTCTAAGATCCAAGCATCATCAAAAACTGATCTTTTATCAAATTTCTCTTCATCAGAGATGGAAGATCCTTCTTGATTTGTACTAGGACCTACTAATTCTTCTGATGCCTTATTTGGATCAAATCTTAGATTGCCAGCTATAGGACTTTCATCAGCTAAGACATGAGCATCCTTTGTGGTCAAGAAGTAATTACCCCTGATTGAAGGCTCAAACAAAATTTGAGATATAAGGGCCGACATTTGGGTGACCACAATTTTTGCCTCAGACATGTCCACACCTGGTTCTCCATCAATGTCCAATTGCTTAAGATTGGCTTGCAGGGATTCAAACTTAGTCATTTGAATTTTGGATTTCTTGGCATGATCAATCATGTCAAATGACTGGAATGGACTTAAAAGAGAGGATGGTAGTTCATCCTTTTGGTTTTTGGGAGGGGGAAGACTAGTTTGCGAAGTTGAAGTAGAAGGTGTAGAGTTGTTTGATGTACTAACTTTCTTGGTAATCACTGGGTCCTTTGAATAGAAAGGTAGAGTGATTCCATGCTTAGCAATTGGAATTGTAGGCTGAGTTCATTCCTCTATTCTTTCTTTTTTAGCTTGATGGGCTGATCGATTCTCAGACTGGGTGAATATTGCATATGATCTTTTGATTGCTTCACCTTCACTTCTGGGTTCATCCTGGTAATTCAGGAAACCAATGTGGGAGTCGCCAGCTAATTCTTCTAGATCCTCCCTAAAGAGATTAGTGCCATTTTCTTACTTGAACTTAGGTTGGAAATATGAAACATGCTCTATTTCCATATATCCAACTACTGAGTTGGTTGGAGGTGCTTCAAGGGCAAGGTTCCTCTATGGGGGAGGAAGACAATTTTGTTGCCCTTAACTTTTGGTAGCATTACCTTGATATGGCTGATTAGGGAATGTTCTCCTTGGTAAATCTATATATAGAGGAGTAAAAGACATACTTTGTGCCATTTGCCTTTTCAAGGCTAGTAATTCATTTGCTAGCTTTTGTACCATTGGGTTAGTGGTGACTGTGGGTGAGTATTAAGAAAATGAAGAGGGTTTGCCTCTGTTTGGGTCTCTCCTTATCTTTCCTACCAAGATAAAGTCATCTTCTACCTTAGTAGCCAATTCCTGAGTAGCACCAAGGTTTATGTGGCTAGCTCATCTCAGTAGAAAACTCACTTTAGGTAGTTGTGAATTGATGAAGAAGTATTTGAGGTTCTGAGGTGTCGGTTGGGCAACCATGGGAATCCTATGCCTCAGCTTGTCAAACTTGGCAATAAAATCCCTCATAGGCTCATGAGGCTCTTTTTTCATCTGAATGAGCTAGGCCACCAAGGCATGTGCATCTTTTGTGGGCTTGAACCTTGCTTTGAACCTGGCTTTGAGTGTATCCAAGTCAGTCATTGATCTAGCTTGCAAATGGTAGAACCAGTCTGCAGTAGCACCTTGTAGTGTCTCCACAAAAAGCTTGACTACCACATCTTCAAATTCCACCCATATAACACCATAGGCTATGTTAAAGGCTACAATGTGTTCATCAAGGTGAACTATTCTATCACTAAAAAATTTGGAGAAATTCTTTCTTGAACTACGTGGGAGTTCATGCAGAGGTGGAGTCAAATTAAGTGGGCCAAAAGAGTTACACCAGGGGCCTCAAACTACCATGATTTAATTATGAAAAATAGGGATAACAAATCTGGGTGGAGTGGCTAGATTGCAAAATAAAAATGGAAAAGAACTAGCCCAGCTTCAGATTGAGGCTTCAAATTGTGCACCCTTTTCCAGCAGCTCTGGTTTTGCAAACCAGATAAAATAATGGAAGTGGAGGAAGATGGTAAGGCTATAATGATAATGGGTAAGACATGAAATGAAGTCACCAGAGTCTATAATGGATAAGGGTTATAATGATAATGGGTTATATCCCCAGTGGAGTCACCAAAAACTATTGGTTGATTATTTTATCGATCAACGTACTGATAAACAAAATAGGTCTAATCAGCCAAAGTAGGAAGATTTGGTCATCCAAATGTGTAGGTTTACCACATCAAAATGGGACTAATCTCTCCTCTCATCAAGGGGAGGTTCCCTATATATATATATATATATATATATATATATATATATATAAACCAAAAATAATACTCAAGGGTAGAACAAACCATCCATCTCTCTCTTCAGAGATGATGCATGCAAATCAAAGGAAAAATCTCAAGGGAAATGACAAAAAGCACTCCTCTTATTTTAGAGGTACTATTCAACAAACCACAAGAATACTCCTGGTAGTAATTAAAAAATGTAACCAAGGACATAGTAACCAACAAATTGAGATATAGCACAAAGTCTACACTTGAATTTCCCAAGAGTGAGATATAAAGGTCAATGAGGGCACAACATCGTCCCAAGGTCCTTTATATAGAAACAAAAAGAAAATGCACTAAAGGCAATTATGGGGGCACAAAGTCTCTCCATAGTTGACTTTAGGACACCTTCTTGACTACTTTCACAAATTTTGCTTGTTGAATTAAAGGAACAAAAAATATATTAAGGAAAAAGACATAAGAACAATTTCCCCAACAAAGATATCATAGCACAAAGTCTAAAAAGTCACTTGCTTTCTTATTCCAATAACAAAATACGATCAACAATTTGAGCTCAAAGTCTCAGTAATGCCTTTCAATTTGGGCAGAGTTTTGTTTCTGATTATCAAAGAGAGATCCTTTTTACACTAACAAGAGATTCCCTTATATAGCCTCTTCAAGACGGACTTGGGAATATTAAAAAATCATGTTACATTGAATTTTGTTAAGAAGATAGGCTAGAATTTAGGGGCATCTACCCATTTACTTTTCTCAATGTAGAGAAACAATTCATGCTATTAAAAGTTTGCATCTTTTAATATCCACCTAGCAGTCTACTTCTAGAAACATATTTGATGTGCAAATGTTTTTAGTCCTTCCTCATCATTCCTCCTTTTCTAGTTAATTAAATCAGGTCCTTGATTTAATTTGATTTCTCTATTCCTTAGTCACTTCTTACTGATCTTGGACTTAAAGCCTTTAAATGTATTTGGGTCCATAGATTTAAACCTATAAGGATCAATAGCTATTTCATCATTGTGACTTTGACATCCATGGACATGTCACTTTCCTTGGTAATTCCTTCAGCTTTGTCATTTGATTTTTCTCAAAGGGGGCCTACCCTTCGGGCCTTAAGAAATGATCCACTTTGGGTCGGGAAAAGCCCCCAACAAGGGTATCTTCCCTTCAAGCAATCTTTGGATGGCCTTCAAGTTTCTTTCTTCTAGCAGGTCACTAAGTTCTTTAGCTCTTCTTTAAGGCTTTTCAAAATCAATGGCTATTTTATGAACCTTGAAATTGACGTTCACACACCCATCACTACATTTGAATTTCTAATGGCTAGTTCACCGTTCTTGACTTTAACATCTTCAGGCACATCACCCCTTGGGCTTTCTTTGGCTTTCTCTTGATTTGGCCTTTTCTGCTACTTGCTTCCTTTGGATTTCTTGTTTTGCATCCTCCCAAAGGGAAGGTGACACTTCAGCTTTGGGGAAGTGTCCTTTAATTTGGTAGCTGAGAGCCCCCTGTAAGGGCACTACCCTTTAGGGTCCTTCAACAACATTTTGTCTTCAGAGTCCTTCAGAGCTTCCCCACAGACATTTTCTCGTGGATAAAAAGTCCATAAGAATTATTTTGGTTGGCTTTGTCTTTGTCCTTCAGAAATTCTTTTGAGCTTTTCTCCCATGGACTTTCCCAAATTTTTTTAGACTTTTTGTCTGAAGGAATTCCTTCAGACAAAAGTCTGAAAGAAGTTTCTTGCCTTGGTCTTTCGGCTGCCTTAAACAAAATTTTGAAAGAACTTACCTTTGTGGCTTCCTTGAAAATGACCCTTCTGTCGACCAAGTGCCCTCTGTAAGGGCACTTGTCTTTTGGGAGACTCTCTTGAACTTTTGCATTGAACTGCTCCTTTGAACCAACCATTAAACCAAGCTTTGAACTAAGCATTAAACCAACCATTGAACCAAGCCGATGAACCCTTTAATTGAACCAAAAGCCGTTGAACCATTTGATGAATCGATTGAGTGAATTAAAGCATTGAACCAACTGAGTTGAACCAACTTTGGTTCAACGGTTCAATGGTTCATTCCCTTTGATTTGGCTAAGTCCTTTTGATCCTCATTGAACCAAACATGTTGAACCTATTGGACCTTAAACCTGAGTGGTTCAATGGTTCAATGGTTTAATGGTTTAAGCCTCAGAAACTTGTTCTTTTGATTGAACCTACTTGTAGAAGCCTTTGAACCTGAAAGCGATTGAACTCTTGCTGGTGATGTTGAACCTTTAAACTTGTTGAGTCCATTAAACCAAAATGGTTCAAGGTTCAACGGTTCAATCCTTGCTCAGAAGCTTGCTGAAGAACTCTTTTGGTTGAACCTGGTCATTGAACTAACTTTGAGATCACCTAAGTGTTGAAAGCTTGCTTCTTTCTTATAGAGTCCATAGAAATCAACCTATGAAGCCCGTTGAACTTGGCCTATAGATTTCGTAGATTTCTCTTCCTGTAGAGTCCATAGATTCAAGCCTGCAGAGTCTGTAGATTCAAGCCTACAGAGTCCATAGATTCAAGCCTGAAAAGTTCATAGATTTCTAAGAAGCTTGAAAAATGAGGAATTTGAATGCCTAGGACAAATTTCGAAAAGGGAAGAGACAATTTTGGTCTGTAGGACCAAAATAGTTCAAATGTTGTCCCAAAAATGAGTGATATTTTTGGGGGACAACAACTATCATCACCTAAAGCTCAAGAGATGCATTAAAGAGGTATTTATCCTTACCTATAATGGATTCTACATATGAATTACATAAATTGGTTACATGGAAAAAGGATAACTCAATTTACTAAACACTATGAAAGTGGATCATTCTTAGGGAGACCATTGTCCTCAAAGAGAATTAGTTAGTGATTTTAACTAAGTTTTAGATGGGCATTTGTATTAGGATGGACCTCATAAATTGGATATATGGCTACCCCAGCATTGAATTCCTTCTCCTTGAATGGGTTTCACTATTATATTTATTAATGAAATCAGAGCTAACATTTTCTCTATGAGAGGTAATTAGTGATAAACTCTGAGAACATGTATTGCACAAGTACAAGAGGCCTTCACGGGGCCATTTCTATATGATTCCATTACCTTATAGATTCTATTTTAGCATGATTTATATACATAATGGGTCACTCTGGAGTCCATCTTTAGATTTCACTAAGAATCATATATGTGACTCATATTCTTTTATGCACATATACAAATATACTAGGAACATAACTTGCATTATAGAGGACATATACCCTTAAGTGTGGAGGGTTATTAATTAATCCCCACTAACTAGGGTATCTAAGAGAATTACTAACACATTGATGGCTAGAGGGGACTACTAGTTATATTCTGACTACACCATGATTCTAGTTATTATCCACAAGGTTGCACCCCTACATCCCCCAAGCATGTTCTAAAAAAACTCATAGAGAATGAGATAGCCTACCAGTTATGGTGGTTAATTGATGAGGATTTGAATAAAGAGAATAAGAGTTCCTTCTATGGATCCCATCTCATGATTAACATAGTGTGTTACATTAATCATAAGTGCTTTTGGGAAGCTAGAAGATATAAAGAATACTACACATTAACCACACTACCACATAGGGACTAGGACCCTCATGGAAAATTTCAAAATCATATTCAATGCCTTATTATTCCATACCAACACAAGCCTTATGACCATTATTTCCTATTTCTTAATTCCAAGAGTGATGCACATGTCTTATAAATGGCACATACAACTGGATTAGGTGAGGAAATTTTAAAAATCATCCATGGGGAGCCCTCCATTTAATTTTTATATGCACATATTAGACTCCCAACATAAATATGATAGGATACCATAGATTTTTAGATCAACGAGCCTTACTAAAAATCAATGGAGTAGGGGTAACCTTCTCAAGTAATCCTTATGGCATTGAGAACTATAAATAAAGAGCCTAGGGTGGTTAAAGCTCCTAATATTTTAACTTCACTTGGGAGAGCTCAAGATGAGCCAATTTGCATTAACTATTGTTTCTAAATAAACCCAATAGACTAAAAGTGTGGAGGTCTCAACCATACCCACACAAGAAGCTTCACCTATAGTTGACAAGGTTGCTATTTGTTATAAAAAGAAGCCAAAAGCTCACATCCCTCTAAAGATCCTAATTATTGAACTAATATATACAAAAGGATCATCATGGAGTAATTGTCTTAAAGAGTTGAGTCTACATATGATGAGGAGGAAATACAAAAATAAAATGTCTTAAGCCTACAAGACACCAAGGCAAGGAACCACTACATGGAGATCAATCAAATGAGGATGTAACCCCTGATGTTAGTACACCTCCTTCAATTTATACAACTCAAATTATATCTTTTATTTCCCCTATGTCTATTGGTTCATTTGATCCTCTATCAATCCTAGTATTTCCCCTTCCTTGGTTACCCCTAAGGCAAAAATTTTCCCTCTAAGCCTAGTTTCCAACCATCCTTGATTGTCCCAAAGGTATAATATGTTTCATCTACCCCTATTGTCTCCACTTCTTCAATAGCTCCTACTTTCTAATTATGTCCTCAACATCCATTCCCCCCACTTATACTATGGTTTCCTCTACCACTACCTCAATATCCCCTAAGAACAAAAATAATTAATCCAAGAAATCCAAGGGAGCATTGGTAAGTCCACAGTTACATGTGTGATCTATCCAACTAGGCTTGTTAATGCCTTCTTCTATTTCTTCTTAGGCTACCACTATAATATCATCAAGGAAGGATGAGAATAAGAAATAAGTGTATATAGTCAAGCCATTACCCCAATATGGTGGTGTGGACTAGTCCAAGATAATCTAGCCTTCCCTTCTTGACCCATCACTTTAATAGGCCTTAAAGTAGTCTTCAGGGGATCTATTGGTTGAGACTATAGCCTAAGACACTCAACTGATGGAATCAACCCAACTAGTCATCCCATAATGGGAAATAGATTTAGAATCATATGATTCTCAAAGGCCAAAGCTTAAAATCATTGAGCTACCCATAGTAAGCTCCATTTTTGATAAATCCTATCTAGAGGGTGAAGAAACTAAAAATTAAAGATGAAGCTAGAAGGGGGATAATTCTCAAGGAGATACAAAATGTTTTCTCCCTATTAAAAAGGAAAAATAGGAAAATAAGGTAGTCCCTTTATATTGAGGATTTCAAATCCTATTGAGACAAACAAGGATTCCATACTCAAACCCCACAAAGGAATATAATTATTAAGGATCTTGAATGAGAGTTAGAGTAGGTTAGGGAGCAATAACAAATAATCCATATTCTTGTATAGATTGAAAAAAATGTGTAAAGTGCAAATCAAGACTATAAAACATTTTGGAGGCCATTATTTTAAGGAGGGATTAAGTACATCCTCAAATAATTTAATCTACTAAATTATTTAATTATTTAAAAGAAGATGAGAATAATCTAAAATTCCTTATTTTTTACACAATAAATAAGGCAAATATCCATCTCAATTTGATGACACCATTAGAGGCTTGAAATTACTTCAACCTAGTGGTCAATAGGACATAATAAGTAAGGGAATGAGTCATAATAGTAGAAGAAATAATGACCAAGTATGCACATGAGAGCCTCATTTTGATAATTCTAGAATATTTGAAGCTCTCAAAGTTAAGGGACTCTATGGGTAAGATAATAAGTAGAGTTGGTTTTCACCAACTTATCTAATAGGCCTCATCCAAATTTAAGAATAATATAAATGGATTGACATTGGATGATATTGAATCTAAGTGCAATTTCTGATGAATTTTTTTTACTGAAGTGGAAATATTCTAAAATAACTTTAGGGGCACTAAAGTTGAACATGCATGCCTAATGGAACAAACAAGCATGGTACACAGACCCCTAATTTTGAACATAGATATTATAAGGTACCAACATGATGTTGGATTTAATTATTTTAAATAATTGGAGAACAATAATAAATTTATCACTCTAACTGCTAATTTAGTTTGAACCACCACTTTAGTACCACTAAAATGATGAGCATTGCCATGCAGTCACCAAACATAAGCAAACCTTAGTTATTAAAGGCTAATTTTATATGTAACCATGCTTATATGATTAATATATGTATTTATATTTTAATTACACTTTATTTATGAATGTAAAAGTTATCGTGGGCCATTTGTAAGCATGCACATGTTGTATGGCATTAAGAAGACAAACTTACTTTTTGACATAGTTATAATTAACTCTATGTACGCATGCAGTTTTGACATTAAAATTATAACTAAATTTTTTATTAGTTTATGTAACGTTGAGTTTGCATGAACTTTTAAGATGAGGAGACACCTCCCCAAGTCTTATACATGTAATTCCTCCTTCAAAGGGTCGAAAAAAATTCAATATAAGAAGAAATCATTTAGATTATCATGTACCTATGTGGATGTAATTTCATTCCATTTCTATGTAATTAAGATTTTGTTTCCTTTGGTTGTTTTAATTTAGTAGTTTGAAGTGTGTAAAAGCTAAAAATAATTCCTTTTATTATCATCGATATCTGTTTATTTTAGATGTGTTAAATTTATTGAATAGTTAACAAGTATTATTGATTTTAAGCAATTGGTTGACTTTTTTATTTTTTGAAGTGTGTAGGAGTGTTTCCCTTTGATATAGCCTTTTAGGTGTGATCCATAGCTAACCTAAATACCTTTATGTTCTGATCTATAATATTCTAAGTAAGGGTGTGCAATATCTACTCTAAAAGGAGCAACTTTCAACTAAGACCCTTAAATTTTCTTTACTATTGCATCCCAGACTACCTAACTATGTTTGTCTATGAGTGTGAAATAGTTACAAGCACCAAAAATTAGTTTTGAAAACACTTATCCACAAAGGAACCAACCTAGGAAGTGATCCCTTGAAACCGAAGATCCTTATTTTATGATCTACCCTTCCCTCAATTTGAATCTTTGTTAATTAAGATATACCCATTTTAGAATAGTTTCCATCCATCCAACCTAGATAGGTTTTGATTTGTTTATTAAGATTAATTTCACTACAATCACACCCAGTTAACAACTTGCATGCTCATCCTACTATTCCACCACCAAGTTGTTTAACCCATACCTATAACTCATGATGCCTTGGAGTTAAGTTTACTTCCATTGAGATCATAAAATGTTAGAGGCTACCTCATTAAATCTAGTGATGTGCATAAGGCCCACATCAACATAAATGACTCACATGATTATAGATTATAATAAAGTAAATGATATCTTATATGAGGAGTCAAAGTTTGGGGTATATGCACTTGAGAAAGAAGTAGAATCTTATAAGTAGTTATCTATCAACATGTTATCTATACAAGAAATTTAAAAATTTAAGGAGCTAAATAAGCTAGATGAGGATGATTTCCTCTATGCCACTAAGATAAATTTACTCCCTACTACTACCATAGTATGTGATAAGGTGGAAATAGCTGATATAAGTGTAATCCAAGGTCACCAACTAATTTTATCAACATGGTAATGGTTGAGTTAGAAATAAGAAAGATTAATGATGTTATCTAAAAGAAGATAAGGAGTTTTTGAGCTCTCGTGATGAGAAAATAACTTTTTTAAATAGCCATATGCTTGCTTCTACCACTGAAGAATTAGCTAGAAGATCTTTATCAGCTAATAAATAATAGGTATTCCCACTTAGAATTGAATAAATAAATGAAGAGATCAATGTTGTAGTAAAACTCACTCATTAGAATCCCACACATGTAGTTGAAAATCATTTATGGATACTAAAATTTGATGGTTATAAATTTAAGAGTAGAAGTGGTTCCAATATAGAACTCATCAATCTAGAAGGAATTCATATTTAACTACTTTTCACCTTTAACTACTTGCACAAATAAGGTATCTAAGTATGAGGCACTATTTAATAGTCTCTTATTTTCACTTAAAGAATAAAGTCAAGAACCTCAAGGTATTAGATGACTCTAAACTAGTGGTTAAATAGTTAATAAGCGAACATGATTATATTGGAAACCATTTTTATAGATATTTTAATTGATTATGGAACTTAATAGAGGGTTTAGATGCATTCAACATTCAAAC
Organism: Torreya grandis; assembly: GCA_037957365.1. Lineage (NCBI taxonomy): Eukaryota > Viridiplantae > Streptophyta > Pinopsida > Cupressales > Taxaceae > Torreya > Torreya grandis. The sequence goes on along the minus strand of JARHVA010006937.1, from coordinate 473,880 downwards.
ATTACCTTGTAGAATAAATTACATGATAGATGCATTGCCAATAACTATGAGTACTCTGAAACCTATAACTAACTCCAAGCTGAGAAGGTTCTCCATGAAGTTAAATTATGTTCCTTCTATTCTTAATAATGTTAGTAACTCTAGATATTATATGATGATCAATTTAACATAGACTTCATCACAAACACAAATGGATTTGAGACTCAAATTATAGATGAATGCAAGAGAGAATAATTTGAATCAGATGAGGAAGGGGTGATCAATTTTAAAACCAATAGTATATTGAAGGGCATGATCACATCAAAATGGTTATTTTACATGAAATACTAGGGTGAGAAATAAAAATCATCGCCAACCAAAGGTATGCTACACCAACATTACAATGTAGGCAATTATAGTGAATCAAAGAACATGCTTCTAGGCATGACATACACCAAAAAAAGAAAAAAGACTTTGTAAAAGCCTTGAAGGAATTCATAGAGGTTATAGCATGGAATTAAGAGGAATTAAAAGAGTTGAACATTTCAATCCTCACACATACAATCCCTCTTAATCTAGTATTTAAACCATTTCATCAAAAATAAAGGCCAATGAATCTGATACTAGAACCAATAATATTCAAATAAGTACATAATTTTTTCTAAAAAATAATAATCTTCCCTATTAGTCACTCCATGTGGGTATCTAATTTGGTTCCAGTTATAAATAAAATCAAAGAGATAAGGTTATGTGTTGACTTTGACAACTTGAACAAATCCTCAGATAAAGATAACTACATGTTGCCTTCACTAGATGAAGTCTTATAAGTATTGAATGAATATTGAATGATGTCATTCCTAGATGGGTAATCATTATATAATTAGGGAGTGTTTAGATATTAAGACCATATGAAGACAATGTTTAAAACTATTAACTCTCCAAACTATGTCATAGGAATTTGACAATAGAGAGGACGTTAGATCAAGTGTTAGTTTCACAAAACAAATGAAATCAACACACTAACATGCTAACATCTCTAATCCTAGATCTTAAGGGGGCTATAATGGAAAAAATACAATTTAAAACCCAACTAAAATGAAAATAAAAATAACCCTTAATTTTGAGATCTCCAATTGATTTATTCAATGGCTTTCTTGGTTTATACTCAAAGAGTATTTGGCAATGGAGTTTTCTTTGCTCCTTCTCTCCTTAGAAGCATTGGCTTATGGCTTAATTACTATGGCTTATGCTTTCTTGATAACATTATTATCATGAGTATTATGAAAAAACTTGAATTATAATTCTACAATTTCTAAGCTCTCTTTTCAATAGGCAATGGCTTATATTTATAGGCTTAGAAACTAACCCCAACTTAAGGTGAGTTAAAGTGTAGTTTAAACATGGAACGAGTTAAAATATAACCTAAATGAGTCAAATACCCTATTATAGTTAAAAGGTGTTAGTAACTCATGATTTTCAATGAATATACATGTGTGAGATATTTTGAGATATTTTCAAAGGCTTAACAACTCACAAAAGGTAATCATGAAAAGTTAGGATATTTCATATTTTTGAATTTCCATTTTTAGTAATTAATTTATTGCACATGGATAATTAAAATAGGCATTTAATCTAGTTTAGATTTTTAATTAATTATATTTATCTATTCATCTCTTTCAAAAATTTATTTATGTGTGTACTTGCCCCATTTAATAGGTCCATAGGCCAAATTGACTATTGTAATGTCATAGGATGATTAGGAATGAATCCATGAGAGGTTATTTTTGTATATGGTAGGATACCCAAAATAGGGATATCTCAACATGCTTATGATATTTTATGAATGATGCATAAGAAATTTTTTGATGTTCATTGATTCCTAGGTTTAATTTATAATGGTTGATAGGAATCGATCTGAAGTTTGATCAAAGGCCAATTGTGGCTAGTTTTAGGTGTCTATAGTTTGCCCCTATTTGGGAAGGAATTACAAGTTGTAAGCATAGTAATGTCTTCTCAAAGAATGAAAAGGTCCTATATGCTTATGAATTTAATGATAATGGATAACTTATATGTGACCCTTTGAGAAAGCGATTAGCAAAGGGGTCCACAATTGGTCTCTCAAAAGGAGGAAATGATTGGACCAAAAATATGAAATGGGGTGGAAGGGACTGATTTACCTAGAGGTGGTTATAATCAATGATATATGGAGCTACCCTAGTTAAGGTAGAAAAATATGATGATTTTCCCATAGGTGATTATAATCATTGGCATAGGTGGGATAAAAAAGGGTAATGATTTTCCCAAAGGAAATTATAATAATAGAAAAAGGCTTAGGATAACAATAATATGATTTTCCCAAAGGTGGTTATAATCATCAAAAAGGAAAAAAATGATTTTCCCATAGGTAGTTATAATCATTGGTAGAATAAAAACATGCCCTAGTTGGTCAAATAGAGATAATGGTTTACCTAAAGGTAGTTATAAGTATTATCTTAATGAAAGCATGCCCCAGTTGGGCAAAAGAAAGAGAATTATTTTCCCAAAGGTGGTTATAATAATTTAACCTTGAAATGGATGGAAACAAAATGATTTGCCCAAAGATGGTTAAAATCATTGGTGATGCAAATGGGATGGTATACAATTGTTTTCCTAGAGGTGGTTATAAGCACTATACCCCAATTATGGAAAACATGATATGGAATATGATGTAAAATTTCTATATAGGAGAAAGATGAATTTGGCAACCTGCTAGTAGGGAGATGCTCATCTAAACTAGAAAGGGAGGAAAATTCTTTTGTTGTTTAATTAATCTATTTAGGATATGATTTGGATTAGATCAAGATTGTTTCTGGTGCCAAAGAGATATATCATTATTGCATTTTTGTGTAAAACTCTTTGAGCTAATTTTTGTTATAGCATATGATGGTATGCATCATGATATAACACCATGATAACCTAGCCAAAATATGTATAAATATTGACACGTGATACAATATTCAATTAGAAATAATGCACCAATGATAAAAAAACATGATGATAATGTTGACACATGAATATGGATGGATTCAAGAATAATTCACAAGGAATCAACCAATGGGTGCACATAAACTAAATTAAGGAAAAACATGAAAGAAAATAACCAAGCAAATAACAAAATAAAAATAAAACCCCAAGAAAATATAGAAAAAAAACATGAAGCAAACAATGGCTAATCATAATCTTAGTACAAACAACATGACATAAATAAGACAATGATCATTACCCCTAGATGATAGAAGATGATGAAATAAACAAGCAGAATGGGGGAATTGAAGAAAAGGAATGGGGTGGTCAAGCTAGCTCCAAATGCACTAGGCAATGGGGTATTGCCTACATAGTTCCATGGACATAAATTCCAACAAAACTTTAGGCTAAATGTAGTTTCCCTAGGAAATGGGATAGAAAAAAATGATAAGAAGAAAAACATGATTTATGTTATAGAATAATATGGGAATGGGATTAAAAAATGGAAAGAGCATGGTATGCAAGGAAAAAAAGGATGTCGAAACTAAATGACAAGTGGTCTTTTGTGACTTATTAAGGATTCCCAAAATCCTTAAGGCAAAGAAGTGGTCAATGTTTTTTATTTTATATAATGGTTTTACAAATGATTTTATAATTTTATATGTATATCAACTTGATTGATAATGATGAGACACTAAACAATCCAATCTTGAAATATGATGAGAGAATTCAAACTTAAAAAATGCTCTTAAAATGGTAAGAGTGTGACTAAAGTTGCTCATAAAATGGTGAGAGCATGGTAAAGGAGTAATTGAGCTAACCTCAATATGAATCAAGTACTACCTTCATAGTCCTAGGATGGGACCTCAAGTCACTATAGTTCCACCTTATAATGAAGTAATCTAACTAGTGTAGCATCCAATTCAAACAAAATAGGCAAAGTTGGAAAATGGCATATTACAACATAGGAATGACAAGGTGGTACTTCAAGTCATGATAAACAAGTGTTGCCCCTAATTTTCCCATAGGTAGTTATAATTCATAAATTATGGCATAGGTCAATGGTATTAATTTGCCCATAGGTGGTTATAATTAGTAACATGATGTTGAAACATTGATTACCCAAAGATGGTTATAATCAGGCATACTTGGTATAAAACAAAACAAAAAATGAATGATGAAACTTCCAAACTACTATCATACTACTCCAAAAATATGACCTCTATCTAGAATATTTGAAATAACTACTAAAACATTATCAGAATATTCATGTTGAAAGTAGTCATGGAACCAATGGAATATAACCAAGGTCAAAGGGCTGGGTAGGGTAGGGTAAAAATAACTTGGTCGATAGAAAAGGTATGGTAGAATAGAATGGTGATAGAATGGTATAGTACAAAGAAGAATGTTGATATTATGGTACAACTAAAACAAGCCTCATAGATAATACACCATGTCTCTAAATTAAAGTAATGCTTGAGGTGTATAATGTTCATCATCTCATCAAGTTCATCTATGTCTGGTGTGGTGAGTTTGTATGCTCCAGTGCCATATTTTCCAATAATGATGAAATGACCTACCCAGTTGGGTTTGAACTTTCCTTTATGTTTCTTCTCAGCTATGGTATTCTTTTAGTTTTCTTCAAGAACAAGATCACCAAGTTCTAATTATATATGTATAATGTGTTGATTATAATGGACACAAAGTTTATTTTAGTATGCTTTAAGGTAATTAATGGTAGCCATGCATTTATCATCAAGTAACTCTAGCTCTTATAGACGAGATACTCAATAGTCTTCATCATCCAAGATATGCTTCAAAGAGATGTGCAAAGAAGGTAACTTTGACCTTAATGGTAAGAATGGCCTCAATGCCATAAATAAGTGAATATGGAGTGGCTCTTGTAGGAGTAAGGTAGTTGGTGTGTTATGCCCAGAGGGTGTGAAATATTTGAAGGTGCCAGTCATGGCCAACATCATTGACAATCCTTTTGAATATGTTGACAATGGTTTTGTTAGATGTTTTTGCCTGGCCATTACCTTAAGGGTAATATGCCATTTAAAAATGTTTTTTAATTTTGTACTCAACATAGAGGGATTTGAAATCCTTGTTATTAAATGATCTAAAATACTTACATATAATGTTGGATTGGATACCATAGTAACAAACTAGATGGTTAAAGATGAATTTGGAAATTTGCTTTTCAGTCATATAAGTGAGGGGTATATCTTTAACCCACTTAATGAAATATTTGGTGGTAGTAAGGATATGTTTATGGATATCAAATGAGGTGGGGTTTATCTTCCCAATGAGATCAAGGCCTTATGTATTAAATGGCCATGGTATAATCATTGGTTTCAAAGTCTTGGTCAGGGCATGAATCAGATTGGCATGTCAATGACATTTGTCACATTTTTCACATATGAAGCTACATCTGGATCCATCATTGGACAATAATAATTGGTATGTAATATATTTTTATAGATGGTGGCCCCACTTATGTTGGATCCACATACTCCTTTGTGAACTTCCTATAATGCTAATTTAGATTATGTCGAAGTTAAACAATGAAGTAGAGTTCCATCAAAACTACAATATTATAGGGTTGGTCTAAGTAAGGTATAACTTTAGGCATGGTGGATAAAGGATTTGGATTGTTTTAAAGATAATTATGGTGGAATAATTTGGTCATGAAGATAGGCATATATGTATAAATACCAAATAGATTTGGGACCAACAATATCATAGATCATTGTGATAATTTAAGGTTCATGAGCTGGCACTATCATATTTTTAATGAGAAATTGGTATTATTTGGCCATATTTGTATGATGAATCAATGATCCAATGGTGACCATGACATATTTTTTTATATTTTTGTCCCTTGGTATATGTTCAAAATATACATTGGCAATCTATTTCTTGAGATTATCAACCATGGCTTTATAGGGTACCAAATTATCATCCTTGGTCAAAAAATGGTTTGTAACCTAATTGATGATTGACTAAGAATCACCATAAACCTTTATATATTTTATGTTCCATTTTACTACATATTCAATCCCTAAAACAAGTGATTCATATTTGAATATGTTTTTGGTACAAGGAAAGATGATCTTGAATGATTTAGGGGTTAGATCTTGTTGATGCCTAAATGTGTACCGCAGGTGCCTAGAGTGTTAAGAAACAATTCTCATTTTTGAATTTCTAAGAATCTAATGCATGATTTTTAGATTTTGAAATCATGTTACCTATTGGTGGAATAGAGGTAGAAAAAGTAACTATTTCATAATATTTATATTAATTGGTGGTTGAGAGCCACCATGGTCAAATAACAAATCTATGTAGAATATGCAATAACTATGCAAAGAATAGTGAATTATGATCAAGGACTAAATTAATAATTAATTTAGGATGTATAATTACAATGACTAGCTAAACAAAGGTGATATAGGTTTAAAAATATCAAAAGGAAGAGTAGGGTAGAAAGAGACATTGTTGATCTTCATTCCAAACATCATGACAAAGTTCAAATTTCATCCAAGCATACACTCAAAACCAACATGTGAAGTGAAATATCTTAGCCCAAATCACATCACACATCAGGTAGACTTTTAAGGAACATATGAAAATATATAGATAAGAACTAGACACAATTTAAATATTTATTCTTGCAAGCAAATAACATTGGCCCAAATGCAAAAAGTGTTAGGATCTTACAGATAAAATTGATTACTTTTGTGTAAGCAACTAAACACAGAATTAAACCAGAATAATAAGTAACTAGAAATCAAAATTAGTAAAGAACATGAGATACAAGAAATAATGAAAACTTGTATTAAACTCTTTTAGAAGGAAATACAATTGAAGAAATCTCTCTTTCTTCCACACCTCTCAGATGTACAGATCTCTTTCCCTCAAGAGTTCTCTCTATCAATTACAAACACAATTCAGCTACTTGAATTGATTCACCCTTTTTTCTCATACCTTGTACACAAGCTATGAAGATCTATCCCTATTATATAGAATTAGGGATCATGAGCTATGCATTCTCCACCATTAGATACACCTCTTAATCAAAGGTTCAAATCAGTCCTGCCAAAAATAGAAATGCAGACTTAACACTGACAATTAATCTTATCATGCAAACAATCTGTTCATCCCACAAAAATAGACTTCTAGAATGCACAGGTGACCGACGTCGGTCCTTATCTACCTGCATATGACCAACGTCAGCTGATCCATAACCAACGCCAGAAGCCTCTAGTCGATCCCTGACTGATGTCAGTGACTGTGTAGTCCAGAAACCTCTGCATTTGCTCATTAGTGAAGCTTTTAGCTCCACAACTCAACAATCTCCCACTTGGAGATAAACAGCTACACCTATACTTGTATAGCAGCATCTTCTAGCTTCTCCATCTTCAAGCTCAATCTTGAAGACCAACAAAAGTTGAATAAAGATTCAACTTCTCCTTTGTTATTGGCTTTGTTAACATATCAGCAGGGTTCTTATCTATATGGATCTTTTCTAGCTTCAACTCACCATCCTCCACTACCTGTCTAATGAAGTGGTACATAAGTTGTATATGTTTGGTTCTTGAATGAAAGGCTGAATTCTTTGCCAAATGAATTGCACTTTGACTATCACTATACAATCTACAACTCTCTTGCTCCTTTCCCAACTCTTCCATGAACCGAGTCATCCATATCATCTCCTTGCTAGCCTCTATGGCTGCAATGTATTCTGCCTCTATAGTAGACAAGGCAACAACCTTATGCAACTTTGAAATCTAGCCAACTGTCGTTCCACCAATAGTGAACACATAACCTATGGTGCTTCTTTTGCCATCCAAGTCACCTTCCATATCTGCATCTACATACCCATGTAGAGAAGTGTTTAACCCTCCATAGCATAAATGCCTACTACTAGTCCCTCTCAAATATCTGAGAATCCACTGAACTGCTTTCTAGTGTTCCTTTCCTAGATTGGCCATAAACTTACTGATAACTCCCACTACTTGGGTAATATCAGGTCTAGTGCATACCATTGCATACATTTACCTCCCAACTACTGAAGCATATGGAACTCTACTCATGTACTCCACCTCATCATGTGATTTAGGACAGTATTCTTTGCTCAACTTGAAGTTTCTAGCCATAGGTGTGCTCACTGGTTTTGCATCCTGCATATTGAACCTCTCCAACACCTTGTTCACATAATCCTCTTGAGACAAAATCAAACTATGATTTTTCTTGTCTCTCTTAATACTCATGCCAAGGATTTTCTTTGTTTCTCCTAATCCTTCATGGCAAATGTGTGAGCTAATTTTACCTTAAGCTCAAAAATATCTTGCATGTGTGAACCTGTAACAAGCATATCATCTACATACAACAATAGGATAATATATCTACCATTATCCAATCTCTTAAAATAAACACAATGGTCAGATTGATATCTACTAAAGCCATGCTCAGTCATAAACCTATCAAACCTCAAATACCATTGTCTAGGAGCTTGCTTAAGACCATATAAGCTTTTCTTCAACCTGCACACAAGCTTCTCCTTACCTTTGACCTCAAAACCTTCTGGCTGTTCCATATATATTTCTTCATCCAAATATCCATGAATTAATGTTGTCTTAACATCAAGCTGCTCAAGATGCAAATCCTCAATAGCAACTAAAGACAATACAATCCGAATAGAAGTCATCTTTACTACAGGAGAAAAAATTTCACCAAAATCAATACCTGGTTTCTGTGTAAATCCCTTTACTACCAACCTGGCCTTATGTCTCATTTGTCCATTCTCACCTTCCTTTAACCTGTAAACCCATTTGTTTTTTAGTGCTTTCTTTTTGGCTAGCAACTCAACCAAATCCCACATTTGGTTCTCTTTCAAGGAATCAATTTCCTCAATCATGCCAATCTCCCACTATTTCTAGGATTCTACCTGCATTACCTCATCAAAACTCTGTGGTTCTCCACTATCAGTGAGCAATAAGTAGAATAATGAAGGGGGATAATGAATTGGAGGTTTAATTACCCTTTTTGACCTCCTTATGGGTGTTTGAGACTCATTAACTACTTGATGTCTACCCAAATTCTCTGTCAGTGACCAATCTCGATCATCTCCAGGTCTGCACTTGACTGACATCGGTTCCACATGACTGATGTCAGTTCTTATCTAACCAACATTGGTTACTATCTGATCGATGTCGGTTCTTGTATTATCAATGTTGGTTCCTACCTGATCGACATTGGTGTCTATGTTTTCCTATCTATGATTATTTTTCCCCACGAGCTCATTTTGGATCATCACCTCATCCAAATCAACATTGCCCTGCTCAGTATTATTTAGCTTCTTGAGCTAATCACTGTACATCACCTTTTCATTGAAAACAACATCATGGCTTCTAATAATTTTGTTAGTTCCTAGATTCCACAACTAGAATCTAAAATTTCTAGAGCCATAACCAATAAAAGTGCACCTCATAGACTTAGCATCCAACTTCTTTCTATTTTCTTTATCAACGTGCACAAAAGCTTCAAAACCAAAAACTGTAAGAAATGAAAGATCTACCTTTTTACCTATCCAATCCTCTTCTAGAATTCCACCATCTAGAGTAGTAGAGGGTCCTCTATTAATCAGGTAAACTATAGTATCTACAGCTTCTGCCCAAAACTATAAGGGCAAACTAGCATGCAACCTCATACTTTGTGCACACTCCAATATTGTTCTATTCATCCTTTCAGCAACTCCATTTTGCTGAGGTGTCTTTGGAACCATCCTTTCCCTATGTATTCCACTCATAGAATAATATCTATTGAATTTATAGCTTCAGTACTCACCACCATTATCAGATCTAAGGCACTTCAATCTCAAACCTGTTTCATTCTCAACCAAAGCTTTTCATTTCTTAAATGTGTCAAAAACATCAAATTTCTTCTTTATGAAATAAACCCATACCTTTCTTGTAGCATCATCAATGAAAGTAACATAATACTGTGATCCTCCAATAGAAGCTACCTGAGTTGGTCCCCACACGTCTGTGTGAACAAGCTCCAACTTGTGCTTCTTTGTTGACCCAGTCTTGAGAAATCTCACTCTCTTCTATTTCCCAAAAATACAATGGTCACAAAAATCTAGATCTATGCTTTTCAAATTTGAAAGCTTACCTTTTGACTTAAGAACACTCATTCCCTTCTCACTCATATGGCCAAGCCTATCGTGCCACAACTTTGCATCTACATCTGAAGTAGATAATACAGAAGGAGAATGATCATTAATACAATTACATAAATAGAGAGTACCTACTCTCTTACCTCTAGCTAATACAAGTGCACCCTTGGAAACCTTCCAAGATTCAGTCGTGAGAGTTACTGTGCAACCCTCATCCCCCAACTTTCCTGCAAAAATTAGATTCCTCTTCAAGATGGGTACATGCATGACATCTTTCAACACCCATGTGTTTCCATTCTACAATTTCAGCTGCACTTTTCCTTTGCCATCAATTTTACAAGGCTCATCATCCCCTAAATAAACTTTTCCAAAATCTCCCTGGACATAATCATTGAAAAATTCTCTATTTGGGGTTGCATGGAAAGAGGCACTAGAATCTAAAACCCAAGATTATATTCTATTATCCAAAAAAAGTGTAAAAGCATCTTGTGCAACAACACCTACAACTTTTGCTTCTTCTTTACCTTCATGCTAATTTTCTTTTTTAACCAGCAACTAGCAATCTTTCTTTGCATGCCCTATCTTTCCATAATTCCAACAGGTTATTTTTCTTCCATTTCTGGATTTGGATCTACCTCTCATCTTTGACTTAGACCTTGATCTCCCTTGCTTGCACTTCTCTTTTTGCCTTCCCCTACTTTCAATACTTAAAGCATTACCTGATGTTTCCTTTGTGCTTTTTTTATGAATTTCTTCATTCAAGATTACACTAACAACATCATCTACTTTCAAGATATTTGTAGCAGATGCAATATTACTAACTGCCATTACCAAACTATGCCAACTTTTTGGTAAAGAGCATAAAATTAAGAGAGCCTTAATTTCATCATCAAAAACTATTTTGACTAAATTTAGCTGATTTACTATTACATAGAAATCATTAATATGACTAGATACAGATCGACCTTCCTGCATTTGCAAATTAAATAATTGCTTCATAAGATATACCTTAGTTGAAGCTAAGGGCTTTTCATATAAATTTGCCAAAGTATCCATTAACTCTACCGTTGTCTTTGCTTGTGATAAGTTGGAAATCACAGAGGATGCCAGGCTCAACCTTATAGATCCCTGAGCCTTTCTATCAAGAACATTCCATTCTTCATCTTACACATCTATGGGCTTGCTTGAAACCCCACCCAATGGTAAGTATAGATCTTTTTGATATAGATAATCTTCTATCTACATCCTCCATAATTGATAATTCTTGTCGTTAAACTTCTCTATTCTTAGTTTACTTTCTTCTACCATTGCTATACTCCCACTCAAATAGAAACTCCTGTGAGTGACCTATAATCAACACACACTAAACAGATCTAAAACCACCTGTTAGTGAACCCAAGCTCTGATACCACTTGTCAAGATATTACAAATACAATTGATTACTTTTGTGTAAGCAACTAAACACAGAATTAAACAAGAATAATAAGTAACTAGAAATCAAAATCTGCAAAGAACATGAGATACAAGAAACAACAAAAACTTGTATTAAACTCTTCCAGAAGGAAAAACAATTGAAGAAATCTCTCTTTCTTCCACACCTCTCAGATGTACAGATCTCTTTCCCTTAAGAGTTCTCTCTATCAATTACAAACACAATTCAGCTACTTGAATTGATTCACCCTTTTTCTCATACCTTGTACACAAGCTATGAAGATCTATCCCTATTATATAAAATTAGGGATCATGATCTATGCATTATCCACAATTAGATACACCTCTTAATCAAAGGTTCAAATCAATCTTACCAAAAATAGAAACATGGACTTAACACTAACAGTTAATCTTATCATGCAAACAATATGTTCATCCCATGAAAATAAACTTCTGGAATACACAAGTGACTGACGTCAGTCCCTGTCTACCTACATATGGCCGATGTCAGTCGATCTATAACCGACACCAGTAGCCTCCAGTCAATCCCTGACTGATGTCAGTGACTGTGTAGTCTAGCAACCTCTACATTTGCTCATTGGTGAAGCTTTTAGCTCCACAACTCAACAAAAAGAGCAAAAAAATGAAATGAACCTAAGAAATTTTAGTCAACCTAGCATTGTCACAAGTTAACAACTTTAAAATAAAAGATACACACCAAGAATTAATAATAACCATTCAAATATATAAATTAGAACTATAAAATGAGAGAGAAGTTATGATAGCAAAGACAAATACTAGATAATCTTTGTAGAATTTCTTGTTTGTATTGCTTGCTCCAAGTTTATAAAGTAATTTTGGCTCTAATAAATCCCTCTTTTATAAAATGGTAGTACTACATTTTATATAAGGACAGGGTAGTATACCTATTAGTTTCATGATGCAAATGTATAAGAAGGATAACTATCCTTTTTCTACTAAGTTCTAGAATACACTTACTCTTCTAAAATAGATTGACGTAGAGGAAAATGTGCTAACAAACTAGCATATGCCTTTACAAAAGAATATTCCATTTCAAAATGTTACAATACTTCACAAAAGTGGAATCTTAACTAACTGGTTAGTGGGCCCTATGCCTAGGAATTTGCTTATTGCTACTAAAGTATGTTCATAGCCTTTTGATGTTCCACATTAACAAGTCCCAAATCCATAGTTGGCCTTAAGAGACATTCTTCTTCCTTTTCAACTAGATTATTCAACTCTTTGTCATTTATAGCCATGGTTTCTTTGATGCTCTTGGCCTCAATGATTCTTTCACTTGCATTGAAGATCATATCTAAGATCCCACCATTGTCTACCCCAGATTGGATTTGATTTTTACCTTTTATTTCTTATATCACCATAGTAACCATGTGTTTTAATTTCTCATCTTTCATTGTCTATAAATATATAAAACTCTATCTTGTCCTTGTATTGTTTCCTCTAAGCTTACTATTGGGATATTAGACCCTTAGCCACTATGTTTTATTGTACCAAGCCCTAAGGTTATGTCACTTGGTACCTTTTTAGGAATTTTATGCTCTATCCTTTGCACTAATCATATATCAAACAAACATCCAACACATGTTGAGCCTACAGGCTCTCATAGAATCATTAAATAGTCATCAGTGATTTCACACCATTGGATCATCTAGGCTTGATGAAGTGAGATATATTGATCTTGTGATATGTAAGGACTTTAATCAGTACATGACTATAACAAAGGACTTAGGTTAAAATGCTTTTAGCTAAGTCTATTTCATATTAATGAACACACCATATACTTAGGTTAAAGCATTTTATGATAATTTTAAAATCATAATATCAAATGACCCATTGAATGATATAAAATGTGCCCCATTATCTAGGAAAAATATTCAAAGATCATTAATTTTGTGGCCTTGTGGACATCAATAATGGCCTCATGGATGTCAAATGACATTAGCAAGAACTTCAAATTTAAGCTCATGAAGTTCTTAGTTTTGGTAGAACTAAAGTTAAAGGTCATGTAGATGTCAGTAATGGACTTGTAGATGTAAAATCATGGTCATGCAATCCTTAATTTTAATCTCATATAGTTCCTATATTCCATGGAACTAAAAATCAATATGTAGGATGCAATGAAAGCCATTAGATCTGCAAAAAGGTAAGGTAACTAAGTGAGGACTTGGGAAGAAATAAAACTTAGGATAAAGCATTAATACTAAGGTCCCATTCATGTTAATAAATATGAAGGGGCCTTAGGATTAAGATTTTAGGTTAAATAGGTAACAAAGGGACCATGCTAGAAAAATAAAAGGACCTTGCCAACATGAACATTAGACTCGATTAGCAATATAGGAAACAAAAGGGGAAAATAAAAGGGACCAAGTAGGACTTTCAAATTAAGGTTTGGTCATGTTAAGAAATAAAACTAAGACTTAACATGAAAATTAAGCTTAATTCCAAATTAATTTTAAATGTTCCTACCAAATGTAAATTTGAACCAAGGGCTTGAGCTAAGGTTTTTTGAAGGAGATCTTTCAAAAAATGAAGCTCAAATAGAGTTAATCCGTAAACTCTGAGTATTATCCATCAACAAGAGCTCTATGAAACCTATATCTTTAAGACATGAAGACCAGTTATCAGTAACATTAGGCAAGCCCAAAGCAAAACCATAAACTAGTAAGCCAACTTTATCAAAGTGTATGATCGTAAAATTCTAATAATATTCAAAACAAGTCACGCTTTTAGTGTTAAAGTTCAAAGTGTCTCAAGGGTCCTAATTTTTAGAAATAGGGGTATATTGACCTCAAAAAATGAGACTTCTATGGGAAACATAACAATATGTTAGAACTCAGAGGCTCTAGTTTGGATAAGTGACTAGGCTACCTATTTTACTTGATCATCACTAAGATCATTTCATGGTTGAAACAAGCTTAGCACATGAAAAATTAGGGTCAAACTTTAAGACATAGCTATGTTATGTATGTTATTTGATTCCACTTACTATTTGCCATGGGATTTAGGGGAAAAATTCCAATTTATATGCTTTTAATCATTAACATTGACTTAAAGCATCTTTGGATAGCCATTAAGGACTATACTTATGGTTCAGGGAAGGCTTGGGCATTGTTTTATTTCTAGCCAAGTATTTATAACCTTGATAGAGATGCCTTTGGTTTCACTCATGACCTTGATCAACTACCAGCCAAGCATCCATATCCCTAATGGAGATTACTAGAATCACCTATGCTTGAAAAGATTTTGATTTTGCATTGAATTCTTATTTTTGTATTTTTTAGATCTTTTATGCTTTTAGCAAGGTTGGGAACTAGGTTGAAAGATTTGGTCAAGTGTTTGATCTTTAGGTAATAACCTATGCCTATAACCTTTGTCCTAGATAATGATGTTTGTTAAGTGAAAGCATGAATGTTCCCTAATAGCTCAATCTTTCATTACATATGTGAAACTCCCCTTAAGACCAGGTTTAGATCAGAACAATGCTCTAGTTCTCATAAAATAGTTAACCTATTCACCAGTCTTTGCTAGTTCCTCTAAATTATAACATCAAGCTCATATTTCAAATCCATGGTCAATATGTGCATGATGTGCATACCTACATTTCTAAACTATGAAGCTCTTGATTAGCCTAGATGAAACTTGAGCTAAGGGTTTTCTAAAATGACTTATTTAGAAGCAAGGAATAAAGCACAAAAGGTAAATAAATATGTGCAGGCCTTATATACAAACAAGGGATAGGAAGGAAAAAATAAGAAATAAAGAAACTAATCTAAGCCCTATACTAAATTCATAAAATAATTACCTCTAGGATCAAATGGAAACTTATTTAATCTACTATAGAACCTTGAAGCTTGATTAAATTTTTATGCCATCTTCCTACAGATAAGGGCATTTGGATGTATAGGTTATATACACATTATATTTTTTAATTTTATTGATTACTGACACTTTGTATCTTTTAGGAAACTATCAAGTCTCATTCTCTTTGAGTGAATTCCTAAAGGGGTGCATTAAGAAAGGGGTGGGTAGACCATTGGTGCTTCATAAGATTGTTGTTCCTTTTGACACTTTCCATCTACACACTAGCTTCCTAAAACCATTGAATCCAAGATTATTATTCTTTTTTCTACCTATTCCTATCACTAGCTATGTTTTATCATTCATTTATTACCTTAGCACCCTTTTGACCTATCAATTGTGCTAGGTTGACTAGGTCAGCCTAACATAGTTTAGGGACTTTTTCTCTCTTTTGGTTTTTTGGCCTCTCGGATGACCTGGCACAAACCTAGTGAGTTAGACCTAAAAAATGTGCTAGGTCAATCGAGTCAACCTAACACAACCAAAATCCCCAAATGATTTTAGGATAAGATACTACTATATATACAAGGTCATTTACCACCATTTTAAAGAGTGAATAATTAAGTGAAGAAGTGTGAATGAACATCTTCCTATTGACCATTCTACTTGGGGAATAAAGCTTTAGGGTTAATACTTTCTTTGGAGCTCCAATCTCCTCTTGTGGATAAGTATTTTGGATGTTTGGATAGGTTGTGTAGCCTAAATATGATTTATCTTAGTTATCCTTACATACCATGACACTCTCTTGTGAAGCACCTTGGCCAAGGGGGAGATTAAGACTTGAGGGTTCATCTTCAAAGGTAAGTATTCCTAAATTTATTCTTCCTTTGTAAAAGTAGATAGATAGTGCATTTTTATTCTTCTCTTCCATGTATTAGGATTCCATATACATTGATGTGAGTATATGTATTTTATACATGTTTATTTTAGTTGTTTATTTTTTTTTCTAACCCCTACTTTGTGCCACAAGCTTTAGTGTGCACTAGATTATATTTGTTTTTCTTGTTATTATATTAGTGAAATATTAAATCATAGGACTCTTTTAAGGTTATTATGCAATTATGTTAGATTGTAGGCTTTGGAACCCTACCAAACATGGTGTGTTGTGACAAGTGATCCCCTAATAGAGTCTAGTGGATCCTCACATTGGTCATGGTCCCACTTAACAATTGTATGATCCCCAATCAGAAGTACACGTGTGCTCTATCCCATTTGATCTATGATTGATTTATGGACATGATACCTTTTTTATTGCATACATTATAGTGAACCCAACATGAATCAAACCCTTGTAAGATTTCTTTCACTTATTTCATTTATATTCATTATTATTTTTATCATATCTTTACTATGTTGGATTGACCCTATCAACCTAGTTATTTATCTCTATGCACAGGTTTATAGGAACAGGTAACTGGCTTGACCAACTTGACCTAATATAGGTTTCTATAACTTTTAAATTTTTATTCAGATAAATGGATCGACTAGATTGACCTAGTACAATTTTTTTAAGTTTATAGACTTATTCAACCTAATAGGTTGACTAGGTTGACCTAGTGCATTTTCAACACTCTTTTAACAAGTTCCTATATATCTTGATTGACCAACTCAACCTAGTTTATAGGTTTTTGCTAGTTTTCTCTAAGGTCTCAAATTAGTAATATTCTCCTTTTCATCTCTTAACCATTTAGATTAGTTTCCACTTCTTTGTATCTTTCCTTTTTCTATACTTTCTTTTCACAATTTGCAGTCTTTAAAACTACCCCTGTATAGTTAACTAGGTCAACCATGTGGACCTAGTTCTATGTTTTATATTTTCTATAATAACTAGGTTGACCTGATCGACCTAGTTCACTTTCAGACTTTGCTTCCATAGTGCAGGTTTGACCCTATTCTATATGATTATCCATATAGTTTCTCAACTATACCTTGATTCAATGTTAAAATGAACATATATGTTAATCACATCCTTCTTTTAAGTTGTTTGTATGCTTAAAATAGTTCACATAGTCTAATTATGAGATTTTCAATTAATCTCTTAGTTGCATTATTTATATTCTTTAGCATACATGACCAAAACACATAAACCTTAACAATAATTTAAACATTTTACTACCCAAGCTAACCTACCTATATTTCATCACCAAGGGGGAAGCTGACTTGATGCTCTAATCAATTATAAAGCATGGTTAATGGTATATTTCAGCTAAGCACCCTTTACCCTTATTTTTTTAGTGTGTGAAGTGAGGGGGTAGGCCCCAATACCAAGCCTATATCATTTCCACTATAGTCCCTTTCATCCTAAATTTACCTGAAACTATTCATAGATTTCTATCTAGTATTTTTCTTATATCTAATCTCCCTTACATTTAAAATCATTCTTAATAATCTAATCAACATCCTAGGTTGACCAAGTAGCTAGTTTTACATTCAAATTTTTTGCTTGCTCTTTGATAAATTATATGTGTAAAAGTTTGCATTAGTACAAGATTTTGCTTTGTGTGCATCAATTGGATTGGTTAGTTTCAATTAAATTGATTATTTATTTCTCTTTCAGTACTTACTACTTTCTTACATTATTTGTAATTATCTTGCTTCAATTCATAGCTTTTTATCAACTTTATTTTCTTCCCTATCTATTGTACTAGGTCAACCCTAATGACCCTATATATATTTTTTAGCCCCTATAGACTATGCTAAGTTGACCTAGTCAACCTAGTATTATTTATAGCATCTTTACATCTTTCTGCTAGTCACTATTCACTAAATTGGGTCAACCCTATGGACCCTGTATAGTTTTATAGTCCGTATTTTATACTAGGTTGACCTAAACTATTTTAATCACTTTTTTATTCTTTGCTTTCTTATCTTTCTTCTCTTTATTTCATCATGGACTTTATATTTGGTTACAACACTAAAGTTCAATAAACAAACATGATGGAATTCACCAATCCTAATAAGGTCTCCTAGAGACAAAGTATGGCTCCTTTCATGAATGTTAGTAATGTTCATATTTCAACCTAGATGATGAACTATGGGACCCCTCCTCATACCCCTTTGTATTAAAACCCTCCTCTTATCTTATAGGATCAACTTGAGTTAGAGTATACTCTTGAAATGCTCTTCTTTATCATAGAATTCCCTCAAAATAGATGGAAGGATCCTTCCACCATCTATAACCTCATGATTAGCCATCAAGTTGAAGAGCATAAGGAGTCAAGATTGAAGGATGCTTTAGTGCAAGAGTTTCAAACTAATGATCTTCCTAAGAACACTTTGGCCCATTTCATCAATTTCAAACAAAACAAAAATGAAAATACCTAATCCTTTGTTAAGTAATGGAAGACTTTGTCAAATAAATATGAACATAACATGGTGGATGACAATCTCTTTCATCTCTTTACAAATGTCCAGTTTCCTAAATTACAATATCAAGTTCATACCATTTCTCCATGTACCTTGGAGGAAGCTATCGATCAAGCCAAAATACAAGATTTCCTCATGCATCAATTTGAGCTACCCCAACCTTCTATGGGCCCTCACCTATTAGTAAAGAACAAAAAATACAATATTACCAATGATGGCATCATTGATTCATTTGACACTATTCACAATGCTCAATCTATTGTTCCTACCCCTTCTTCAAAACTATCTCCTTCTCAACAATACACTAATCCTCATTTATCAACAAATAATTTTAATGTCCATAAGACTTTATCTCCAATTTAATTTCTTAAAAATATACCCAAGCCTCTTCCATGATAGCTTAACCTTAATCAACCTATGAAATCATGGTATGATCCTAATAAATTTTGTTGGTTTCATGCTAGTTGGGGTCACTCTCATGAGACCTGTAGATAGCTATGCAATTTATCCATGGACTTTCTTCTTGGCCTAAATTTTGATCATGATTTTATTATTCATAAGAGTAAACGATCCTATGAGATTGATTTTAAAGACTATAAACCACATGATAAAAATCAAGCCTCAAATCAAGAAAATGCTCATTTAGCTATCTATAAAGACCCCTTACCTAATCATCAACCAATCCAATAAAGTCAAGATAATCCCACTTCTTCCACCAATAACATAGAAAGTCTTGTTGAACAAAATTCCAAAGATAATGTGGTTAGCATAACTAATATGCGAAGAGTGGTGGATTTCATTGTTTCACAACCTATCTACACTCCTTCCCATAAGACATATTGTGTTATCTAGGATTATTCTCGAACTCATTTAAATGAGTTGGGGTAAGAATATATTATTTATTTTGATGATCCGATTTATGATTCTCCCTTGGATGACACATCTCATACTATTTCTACTTCTCTTCCATCATCTTCTAATAATAATAACAATATAATTTCTACTAATAATTCTTCTTCCAAACTTCAAGATCAATCTAAACCAACTACTTCTTCATCACCAAATGATTTACAACCTTCTTCTCACCCTTCTCATTCTTATCATCATAAGTTTCAATGCCCTTTGGATCCACCTTTTAAATATCTTCTTAATCATTATGCACCTAATCTAACAATATCCTTATGGGTTATGATGAGTGGGATCCCATTGTATAACTTACTAATTTTCCATCTTAGATAGCTTTTCTTAAACTCATGAGGACATCTCCAAGTCATATAAATCACCACATACAACTCTTATTTGAGATGAATATCTCTCACCCTCCTCTAGCAGGATGGGAGGATACTTTATCTACATTTGAGGATAGTATCTTACAATAATGTGAAGAGATGTCCATTAATGTTTATGAAAATATGGACACTTTTCTTTCTTTATGATTTCTTATTGTATTTATGATTCCAAATGAGATTATGATTCATGCAAATGATCCTCCATTATTCACTATCTTCTAAATCAATGATATCTAAGTTAAGTAAGCCTTGATCAATGAGGGTTATAGTACTTGTGTTACTTCCCTTTATTTCATTAAGACTCTTGGGTATTCTGAAGGTAATCTTAAGTCTACTTGCAACACATGCCAAGGATATGATAGAAGGTAAATGCCTCCCTTAGGGTGTGTGTGGATTCCCATTACCATCCCACCTATCACCATTCATGTGAAGGTGATGATTTTTAATGTTCCCCTTTCATATAACATCTTTATTGGTAGGATGTGGACTCATCATATGTGATCCATTGTATCTTTCACTTTTCAATGCATAGAATTTCTTCACAATGGAGCCATTTATAGGATTTAAGGAGACACTAACCCTTGGAATTTTGAATGATTACAAGATCATGGTGTCTTTAAGATTCTTACTCTTGAAACTTTGCTTATTGTTCCATTTCATGAGTCACAACATCTCAAATTTCCTATTAACTCAACCCATGGTTATAATAGGAATCCTGAGCTCATTGGTAACATTCCTCCCAACATTTTAGACTCTAATGATGATGAGCATGATGAGGTTAACTTAAAGATCAAAACTTCTGATCTCTCACCTCACCTCATGTCATAACTTCCTACTTCCTTACAACCTTTTTCTCATAAGCTTCCTTATGATGACATTCTCGTAGTCTTAACCAAGACTAGGCACTCTATTCTCCAAGCTTCTTTCAATGACAAGGTCATCTTAAACTATGCCATCTATCTTCATACTCTAAATTATGATGATGGATATTTTTAGATGATCTTATTTTATGTAGCCTATTCTAGGCTCATGATACTAAGATTGTGTGTTACCACTCTTATTTACTTAAGTCTTTTCATACATCTCATCATTCGCTTTCATTTATAGTTCTTGATTCTTTCATTTTTCCTCTTTATCATAGGGTAGAGATGGCATTGATACATCTAGTTTTTAAGGATCCATTTAGGACCATGCTCTTGGATCATATTATGAATATAACTTATCACTTTACCACTCCTAGGTCAGTCCTCCTTAGACCTTCTACAAATCATGCCCCTCCTTTAATAAGGCTAGCTATAGTTAAGCATCTTCCTTGTTCCACTCTAGTTGAACCTATTTCCTCTCCTACTATTGATGAGTCTCTTCCTACTTCTCATCTTAGTGCTCCTCTTATTGATACTAGTTCCACTCATTCCCCATCATCACCCTCCCTTGATCATGCTTTGCTTTTTTTACCTAAGATGGCTCCTTTACCCACCAAATGGGCTGATGAGTCCTCTTTAGCTTCTTCTATTCTTATTTCATCTCCTTCCATGAGTGATATTAAAACCACTCACAATCATATCTCTTTCTTCCATAGGATAAATAATCACTCTTATACCCATTGTTGTAAGTTACGATAATATCTTGATACCTTGCATCCTTCTTCCCCATCATCCAACAAAACCATACCTCCCTCGAAGGTACGTCTTAAATATTTACCAATGTATGGTGAGGTATATTATCTATGGTACCTATGTGGAATGCATCACACCAATAATTACTAAATTATTCAACAACATCTTAAAGATCACCTTGTAGCCATCCCTAGACCTTCTACCTTTCCTTCCACAAGAAGGCTCCTCCTTATTCTCTGACGGCTCTACCTCTAGTGGTTCCATCACCTCATGTTGTCCATTCACCACCTTCTGTACCTCCACCTATGATTCATTCACTGATGGACCTTCCCTCACCTATGGATCCTTTTCCACTCATGAGTCCTTCACTCATGGATCCTTTTCCACCTATGATTCTTGATTCTCTTGTAGATCTTATTTCCATGCATTCTCCTAACCAACTTTTGCTTAACTTTCCACCTCAACATGATCCTTTGAGCATCCCTAATTTTTTAGTTGAGGAGATAAAAAAATAATTATTTTCCTAGTATTCACTGAAGGTTGATGATACATTATCTCTAGTGTGCATTCAGCTTCATAAAGACTTATCTGATGTATTAGATAATGTGTGTGAACAAATCTACTAGTATTTATGAGCACATGCATGTTTCTTTCTCATTTATCTTTGGATTGGACATGTGTTCAAATATTATTTATATTTTTATTATATCATTTGATACTATGTCAAATTTTGTCTTATCTTATATCATGTTTCTCCTTCTTGTTTTACTATAGTTAGCTTATGTTATCATTTTACATTTCACATATACTTATATTTTCCTTATCATTGCTTTCTTTTACTTTAGATTTTTTATCAAAACTCTTTTATTATATATTCATGATTTTTTTCTTTCTTATCTTTATTTTTCATAGATACTTCCCATGGTGACTTGGTTATATTTACCCTATTCCCTTCAGTTACTATCTCCTATTACCATGTGATCAATTTGTAATAAATATTTCTCATTACTATTTATTTTCATTGGTCTTCCTTTGAATCTCCTTTTTACTTTCTTCCTTTTTCCACAAGATAAGCATATGCATGATCGAGACTTAAGATCACATGCTAGTTTATTAACAAGCCTAAGTGTCCTAGTTAGTCTTTGTCTTGGGTCACATAGTTTCCTTTAGCCTTAGCCTACAACTCATTCATGTGTATCACTATCTTTCTCATGATTGGTCATTCCAAATCCATATGGAGGAATAATCTTAAAAATCTTTCCAAATAAAGTTAAAATCTAAATCATTTAAAAAAAAGCAATGATATCAAAAGGGAAAAATATTGAATATTCTTAAAAGTCTAATGATACTAAAAGATGTGATTTAAATCGCATATCCTTCTTTTAGTCAAAGATAAAACTCAATAATTGGCCTCATAGTAGAGTTGAGGTCCTTTGGGGTGTGGTAGGCCATTAGATTAGAAGAGGATAATAAAAAAATCTTTTAGTGTTACCTACTTTCTCACACAAGTACCCAATCATCGTAAGATATTGAGGGCTCTATAAGGGGTCCTGAGGAGTAGGGAACACATTATGGGAAGGTAGGTTAATTTTACTTTTGCTTGTACCAATATACCATCCTGACCTGATCTTATTAGCACACCTATTTACCTACAAAGCTTTATGTCTATAACAAGTAGATTTCCTTTATACATAGATTACCAATAGTCCCTTGTGCCTTATCATGTCCTTAGTATGACTCTTACTTCCTAAGGTCTTCTCATAAGATGCCTAAGTATTTATTTTTACACTCCATTTTTCATTCCTTTTTTCTTCATATTTCCTCTTGGGAAATATTTTATTCCTTACTGATCACTCCCCATAGGATATCATTTGTGAGTTGCTTTATAGGACCATAGAGAGGACTTAACATCCCTCATAAATTACCATCTTTTCTATCCTAGTACCCACATCCTTGATTTACCATTACTTATCCTTGTACTTACCAATATTTATTTGGTACCCCTTAGGTTTTTATTTTGTGAGTTTCAATGTAAGACCATGGATAACACCCGACCCTCCTCACAAAATTTTTCCAATAATCAAGTCACCACCCAAAATTACATTTGTCAAATATGAGATAAGACTTGATTGATTATGAGGTTAAACATCATGGACATGTTTCCCATATTGATAGTTAGTATGTTTTATGCTTACTTCATTTTTATTTCATCATCCATCTTCTTATTTTTGGAGTGCATGTAAGATTACAACCATTTCTTGAATTTCTCATACTTCTGAGCTTGAATTAGTATGATAAATTTAAGACTAAATTTTTGATTTTTTTTAATTTTGTATTTTACATCATGAAATAGTATAATTGATTGACTTAATTTTGATTTTTTTATTACCATTTGTGCCTTTGTACATACCTTCCATTTTATTGCATTATTTGTCATACCTCCCATCATGATATTTAGTATGATTTTACTTGTTTTAATTTGTTGAAAAAATATTTTACATTGGTTTAAAAAAAATCCCCTTTTACCATCTTTTTTTCCATCTTATTGGATCTTTATACTTAGTCATTTTTCATTATTACACATTTCCCAACTTGAACTAGTGTGTAGTGCATTTTTGATTGATTATATTTTCCATGTCTTTTTTTTCCTATTTATTTTTAACCATGCATGTGTAATCCATAATGCTATAAAACAACCCACACCACATATATTTCCTATAGCATATACAAAAAAGATAAATACATGTGCTAGAAATACATATCCAAAAGCATCCACCAATAAAGACAACATACACAACCAACACCAATAATACAAAATTATATATATATATATATATATATATATATATATATATATATATATATATATACATACATACATACATAAAACATATAAAAACATATGCAAAGCGTTAACACTAGGGCTAGTCTCCATCCTATCTATCTTGTGGCTTAGCCATGCTACCTACTAAGGCCTCGATATGACTCATCTAAATGGTACAATATAATGAGGTAGTATTAGATCTCAATCCCTATACATGTTCCTATAGGCATGCTATCTACACCTATGCTTGAACTAACTCAACCTAGGTCACTTTATGTGCCTATGTCAATTGAGTTTGCATCAATGTATATGCCTACATCATCTATGTCACTATCTTGAGATGTAAAACTCTCTCATCTACCAATACATACCAGGCCTATCTCTCACATACACCCATATTTATTTATGGTTGCATCCTCCCTCTCTACACTTGTATCTACCTCACTACCTTACCAGCTAATCTGAACCAGCTTGCCTAAGTTGGGGTAAATGGTATACTTAGATCCTTTAGTGTCATGGGGTCATATAGATATAGAGTCTTATCTAGTATGTCATGGAGTACTCCCCTCACCAAGGACCCCCATATCTCCTCCTCATCTTTAGGTACACCTATAAAATCACACCAAATGGATATTAGATCACTATCATATCGCATAGTAGATATCTATATCTCTCTACTACCAAATAAAAACTTAAGAAATAATTTAACCATATTCATGCCTATTTATGTCTTGAATCCTATGATATCATCCTTTGCATTATCACCTAGATTAGTGTCCCTATTTGTATGGCCTCCTAGTACCTCTTTAGTAGGTCACCTCCTCACCTCAAACTTAGCTATCATGGCTCATGTTTGTCTTAGCCTCTGATTGAGTAGTCTTTAATCTCTCTTGTCTCTATCACCACTATGTCCTTTTTGGACACTAATAGTCTCACTATAGTGATGTTAATGGTACATCTAGTATCTCTAGCATTTACCATGCCTAATAAATCCATGGTTGCTCTTGACATGGCCTCAATATGAGCCTCACTATTAGTGGTTTGAGTCCCCTTTTTCCTCATGTCTCCCTCACATTCTGAACCCACTAGTCAGGCATCAATATTGATGTCATAAAATGATGTAGGCCCATCTATCCTAGAACCTATGTTATTTTATGTGGTTCTCTCCACCACGTATAATGTCTAAGTACCTCTCTCCTCTCTAGTACTGGTGTAACTATGTGCTAGCTTACCACATGATGTATGCATGTCTCATCAACTATAGTATTGGATTGTGGGGCACAACCCATTCTACCTATTGTTCCTTCCATCTATGCACTCAAGGTGACCTATCATCGACCATGTGGGGTAACCCAATTGTTTAATACATGAGAAATATCCCATATATCCATGTTGTTAATAGTATGATTAATTTCATAGTCTTCTGCTCTCTAACTAACATCTTGAATAGATCATGTATGAGCTAGACCTAGATGAAAAAACCTAAATCATAGTAATCCCTCTTTCATTATCATCTTTCTCAAAGCTATCACAAATAGTGGTACCTTACTGTCAAACTTGTGATAGAGCACCCACTATATCACAAGGCCTGTCACTACCTTCTAGAGGTTTGGAATCTATGATATATACAAATCATCCATACTAACTCTCCATACTCTAAATATCATCTATAATCTTGTAGCCTACATGGTTAAGGCTCTTCTCTCCTCTAAGCTATTTGATGTCCCTATGGTCATCGATGTTGTTATTATGGGTAGCCAAAGGATGGAATAGACATTCTCTAGTGTGATACACACCTTTATCACATCCCCATCCACCTCCCATCTAAATGTGTTATTAAATAATTCCAAAAATCCTAGGAACATGACTAATAGATCAACATTGAGGGGGATCTTATACATATCAACTATACCTCCTAGACTTATGACTCCTAGTCTAGCTCGATCTCCATCTAAAAATCTATGTAATAAGTCCATCAACCAAGACACATCCACCAACCTATAGAATCTCAATCATCTCTATAACTAATAAACAACAAAATATGTATTAATTATGCCATGTCATGTATAATCACAATACATTCTTTCTACATCATTTTTATAATTTTAATAAAAATAAGACTAATTAATTTTACATTATTCATTGTATTAATTTTATCCTATTTCTATCTTAATTGGTCTCTTTTGCCCTCTTTTGGTCATTTTGAGCCATTATAGCCCTCTTTCATCTTTTTACACACTTTTCTATGCTTATTCTAGTTCTTTGGTCAACCTAGTATGACTAAAATTTCCCTATTTTTGTCATAGTTGACTTTAAATTCCAAGTCAACCCTCTTATCTTCCCCTCCCTAGTACTGAGTTTTCATTTTGGCCCTTACAGACTAGTTTATCCCTCCATTCTATATTTTTAGCTTGCAAATACACTAGGTTGACCATATGTATTCTACCCTATTTCATCCTACTAGGTTGACCTGATCAACCTAGTGCCTTATGTGTGTCGACCTAGTACATTTTTCCCAAAATATGTATCTCACTCACTTTCTTCCTAAACCCTTTAAACTCATTTCCCGTCTTCTTATTTTTACCCTTAGAATCTATGTTTGCTCCATTTTGACATATATAAATGCTTAAAATCAATTTTTATCAAAAATTCAATTAATTCAATATAAATTTCAAAAAATAGTTTGAGATATGTAGTTGCATACCTATAGCGCACCTATTACCTCCTTTGGGTTTCCTTCTCATCTATCATGTCATTTCCTCACCATCCTAGCCTTGTTTGGTCTCAGAGCTCTCTTTTCTCTTTTTCACAATTCAAAATGCCAATTGAATTCTCTTTTTTCCTATTCAAAACCACTTTTTAGAAACTCAATTCTTTCATTTGTTTTTAGGCAAATTACTTGTTTTGCCTCTATCTTTGTTTCTGCTCATCCATTTTAAAAACTATAAAATGCATTAGAATCATGAAGAAGTAGAGATTATTTTTTGCTATCATATGTCTACCTTCCAAAAAAATTGATTTTTGGCTATTTTTTGCACTAACTTATATAGGTTCACCTAATGTACTCTACCTTGGATACCTTCATTTTTTATAGTCTACTTCTTTATCTACAACACTAAGGTAAGTTAAAGGTATGTTTTTTCAATACAATTCTTTCATTTATCTTATTTTCTAGTTATTACACCATACTTAGCATCAGCATTGGCTGTTATCATGTTTTTATCTAAATCACCATCCCATGTTACACTTACATGACATGTGATGAGATTTAGATAGGGCATATGTATACACATTTTTTTTTTAACTTTTATTGATTATTGACACTTTGTATCTTAAAATAACCTATCAAGTCTCAATCTCTCTGAGTGCATACCTTAAGGGGTCCCAAATTCAACTAGTGTGTAGTACATTTTTTATTGATTATATTTTACATGTCTTTTTTTTCCTATTTATTTTTAACCATGCATGTGTAATCCATAATGCTAGAAAATAACCCACACCACATATATTTCCTATAGAATATACAAAAAAGATAAATACATGTGCTAGAAAGACATATCTAAAAGCATCCACAAGCACAACCATCATAAAGACAACATACACAACCAAGACCAATAATACAAAATTATACACACACACACACACACACACACACACACACACACACACACACACACACACACACACACACACACACACACACACATGCATGCATGCATACATACAACATATAAAACCATATGCAAAGCCTTACCACTAGGGCTAGTCTCCATCCTATCTATCTTTTGGCTTAGCCACGCTACCTACTGAGGCCTCGATATGACTCATCTAAATGGTATAATATAATGAGGTAGTATTAGATCTCAATCTCTATACATGTTCCTATAGGCATGCTATCTACACTTATGCTTGAACTAACTCAACCTAGGTCACTTTATGTGCCTATGTCAATTGAGTTTGCATCAATGTATATGCCTACATCATCTATGTCACTATCTTTAGATATAAAACTCTCTCATCTACCAATACATACCAGGCCTATCTCTCACATACACCCATATTTATTTATGGTTGCATCCTCCCTCTCTACACTTGTATCTACCTCACTACCTTACCAGCTAATCTGAACCGACTTGCCTAAGTTGGGGTAAATGGTATACTCAGATCCTCTAGTGTCATGGGGTCATATAGATATAGATTCTTATCTAGTATGTCATGGAGTAATCCCCTCACCAAGGACCCCCATATCTCCTCCTCATCCTTAGGTACACCTATAAAATCACACCAAATGGATATTAGATCACTATCATATCTCATAATAGCTATCTATATCTCTCTACTACCAAATAAAAACTTAAGAAATAATTCAACCATATTCATGCCTATTTATGTCTTAAATCCTATGATATAATCCTTTGCATGATCACCTAGAATAGTATCCCTATTTGTATGGCCTCGTAGTACCTCTTTAGTAGGTCACCTCCTCAACTCAAACTTAGCTATCATGGCTCATGTTTGTCTTAGCCTCTGATTGAGTAGTCTTTAATCTCTCTTGTCTCTATCACCACTATGTCCTTTTTGGACACTAATAGTCTCACTATAGTGATGGTAATGGTACATCTAGTATCTCTACCATTTATCATGCCTAATAAATCCATGGTTGATCTTGACATGGCCTCAATATTAGCCTCACTATTAGTGGTTTGAGTCCCCTTTTCCCTCATGTCTCCCTCACATTCTGAACCCACTGGTTAGGCATTGATATTGATGTCATAAAATGAGGTAGGCCCATCTATCCTAGCACCTATGTTATTTTATGTGGTTCTCTCCACCACGTATAATGTCTAAGTACTTCTCTCATCTCTAGTACTGGTGTAACTATGTGCTAGCTTACCCATGTAGTTTTTTATGTACCATATGTCTACCACATGATGTATGCATGTCTCATCAACTATAGCATTGGATTTTGGGGCACAACCCATTCTACCTATTCCTCCCTCCATTTATGCACTCAAGGTGACCTATCATCGACCATGTGGGGTAACCTAATTGTTTGATACATGAGAAACATCCCATATATCCATGTTGTTAATAGTATGATTAATTTTATAGTCTTCTGCTCTCTAACTAACATCTTGAATAGATCATGTATGAGCTAGACCTAGATGACAAAACCTAGATCATAGTAATCCCTCTTTCATTATCATCTTTCTCAAAGCTATCACAAATAGTGGTACCTTACTGTCAAACTTGTGATAGAGCACCCACTAAATCACAAGGCCTGTCACTACCTTCTAGAGGTTTGGAATCTATGATATATACAAATCATCCATAATAACTCTCCATCCTGTAAATATCATCTCTAATTTTGTAGCCTACATGGTTAAGGCTCTTCTCTCCTCTAACTATCTGATGTCCCTATGGTCATCAATGTTGTTATTATGGGTAGCCAAAGGATGGAATAGACATTCTCTAGTGTGATACCCACCTTTATCACATCCCCATTCACATCCCATCTAAATGTGTTATTAAATCATTCCAAACATCCTAGGAACATGACTAATAGATCAACATTGAGTAGGATCTTATACATATCAACTATACCTCCTAGACCTATGACTACCAGTCTAGCTCGATCTCCATCTAAAAATCTATGTAATAAGTCCATCAACCAAGACACATCCACCATCCTCTAGAATCTCATTCATCTCTATAACTAATAAACAACAAAATATGTATTAATTATTCCATGTCATGTATAATCACAATACATTCTTTCTACATCATTTTTATAATTTTAATAAAAAATAAGACTAATTACTTTTACATTATTCATTGTATTCATTTTGTCCTATTTCTATCTTACTTGGTCTCTTTTGCCCTATTTTGGTCATTTTGAGCCATTATAGCGCTCTTTCATCTTTTTACACACTTTTCTATGCTTATTCTGGTTCTTTGGTCAACCTAGTATGACTAAAATTTCCCTATTTTTGTCATAGTTGACTTTAAATTCCAAGTCAACCCTCTTATCTTCCCCTCCCTGGTACTGAGTTTTCATTTTGGCCCTTACAGACTAGTTTATCCCTCCATTCTATATTTTTAGCTTGCAAATACACTAGGTTGACCCATACCTACTGGGTCGACCAAATGTATTCTACCCTATTTCATCCTACTAGGTTGACCTGATCAACCTAGTGCGTTATGTGTGTTGACCTAGTACATTTTTCCCAAAATATGTATTTCACTCACTTTCTTCCTAAACCCTTTAAACTCATTTCCCGTCTTCTTATTTTTACCCTTAGAATCTAAGCTTGCTCCATTTTGACATATATAAATGCTTAAAATCAATTTTTATCAAAAATTCAATTAATTCAATATAAATTTCAAAAAATAGTTTGAGATATGTAGTTGCATACCTGTAGTGCACCTATTACCTCCTTTGGGTGTCCTTCTCATCTATCATGTCATTTCCTCACCATCCTAGCCTTGTTTGGTCTCAGAGCTCTCTTTTCTCTTTTTCACAATTCAAAATGCCAAATGAATTCTTTTTTCTATTCAAAACCACTTTTTAGAAACTCAATTCTTTCATTTGTTTTTAGGCAAATTCCTTGTTTTGCCTCTATCTTTGTTTCTGCTCATCCATTTTAAAAACTATAAAATTCATTAGAATCATGATGAAGTAGAGATTATTTTCTGCTATCATATGTCTACCTTCCCAAAAAATTAATTTTTGGCTTTTTTTTACACTAACTTATATAAGTTCACCTAATGTACTCTACCTTGGATACCTTCATTTTTTATAGTCTACTTCTTTATCTACAACACTAAGGTAAGTTAAAGGTATGTTTTTTCAATACAATTCTTTCATTTATCTTATTTTCTAGTTATTACACCATACTTCATCAGTGTTGGTTGTTATCATGTTTTTATCTAAATCACCATCCCATGTTACACTTACATGACATGTGATGAGATTTGGATAGGGCATATGTATACACATATTTTTTTTAACTTTTATTGATTATTGACACTTTGTATCTTGAAATAACCTATCAAGTCTCAATCTCTCTGAGTGCGTACCTTAAGGGGTGCACTGGGAAAGGGGTGGGAAGACCATTGGTGCTTCATAAGATTATTGTTCCTTTTGAAACTTACCATCTACACATTATACTCCTAAAACCATTAAACCCAAGCTTATTCTTCTTAGTGTTACCTATTCCTATCATTTGCTATGTTTTATCCTTCATTTCTTACCATAGCACCCTTTTGACCTATCAATCGTACTAGATTAGATTTACTTTTCTTGTTATTAGATTAGTGAAATATTAAATGATAGGAATGTTTTAGGTTTGTTGTGTGATTGTGTTAGACTATAGGATTTGGAACCCTACCTCACATGGTATGTTATGACAAGTGATCCCCTAATCAAGTCTAGTTGATCCTCACATTGGTCATGCTCCCACTTAATAATTATATGTTCCCTAATCAAAAGTGTAGTTGTGCTCTATCCTATCTAATCTAGGATTTATTTATGTATATGATGCATTTTTGATTGCATACATAGATCTTCTAGATGATGTAGCTTGATATCCTATTAGCCTCCTTAGATGCATGGATCAAAAAATATGACTCTAAGACCCAATCATCTTCTTCCCAAATTCTTTTACTTTTTAATAAGAGTGCTAGTTCTATTTCATCCATAGATAAATACTGGCTTATATCATCTTCACCAAATAATGGTAGCTCAACTAGTATCTCTAGATTGATGTCTTCATTATGTTCTTTCTGAGGTAGACACGGACTAACAATCTTTGTACAAAAATATTCTAAGTTGTTCCAAAAGGCATCTTCATCCTAATCAATTAAATGATGTCTATCTAGAGTCTCATCATTAGAGACATGTTGGTCCCCTATTCCTAACCTCTTGATGAAGTCATATGACAATTTTTGATCTAATTTACTCACTCCATCTTCATTTTCAATGAAAGGAGGTAGTTCCTGTATTCAATTAGGGTCTAGCTTATCTTGGTTTTGGGCCTCTAAAATAATATCATCTTATGAGAACTTTAGATCATTGGTAAAATCCTTAGATGAAACATCCATGTGTTGACCTATTCCATCATCTACCATCTCCATCTCTTTGATTCCATTTAAGAAATCATGGAATAACCTTTGACAGTGATCATCTTTTTCAGGAGTATTCTCCATTTCAAAAATAAACCTATGTGGGTTGCCTCCATGGCTACCTTCTAAAGAAAGATCATCTTTAATCTGATCCATATCCATTTCCAGCAACTCTTCCTCTCCATCTACAAGTGTAACAATGATGATGTCTTGTTGATCTTCAATTTTAATCTCTTTTACATCTTTAGGAATATATGTTCCCTCAAATACAATTTCTTCATTTGGCTCATCTTCATCTTCATTTTTATCTTCAAATGGGAAATCAAAAGACTCTATCATGAAACCTTGGGATGTTCCTGCAAATACAGATGTCCCTACAACAAAGTCTCGATTAGGCACAATTTTTTAGGTTTTAAAATATTACAATAATCATCCACAAAAATATCATAGAAACGCATGTGTATGTCTTTAGATGATACATTATTGTTGTTATTGTGAAACCTATTTGGAGGCCTATCAAACCTTATGGAATCATAGTTTTTGTCATAGCCTTTCCTAGTATTTACTACCTATTTTTGCAACTGATGAACGTTAGTGATGAATTTTTGGATCATTTTTAATATTAAGTCATTTGAAATTTTTGGTGTCTTAGGCTCATGAATTAGAGCATTAAAACTAGTTGTGGGCATTAGGGTTCTATGATTTTATGGATGAAATCCATTAGTAGTGTTATTCATGAACTCTAGGTCTTGGCCAAGATATGTATGACTTAAGGGAAAATGGTTTTGAACTAGTATTAAAGTAGGCATGATAGGAATGACATTCTATATGGGAAAATTTAAATTGGTATTATGCATGGAATATGCCATCTAACCTTAGGGATATATTTGGTCATTAATGACTCCATATTCAAAATAGGCCTGAGTCAATGTGTTTATGACTGTAAAAGATATTTTTAGGAACATAGAGGTTAAGGGATCTATAACATCCTTATAAATATATAAGGCTAAAGCCTCATTAGGTATATAAGGGGCTATAGTTTTACTAAACATTTTTTAGATTCAAGCATTAAAGGCTCTGATGGTTTCATTAACATCCCTTTTAATTGTGATAAACTACTAATACAAGACACAAGGACTAATAGTTTTTTTCCAAATTGATCAATGAAGATATTCTTGAATTCATTCTAGCTAGTAATTTGATCCTATAGAAGGTTAAAAAACCATTCATAGGTATCATATTTTAAGGTAAATGGAAATAACCTATAAGGTGTGTCTTTATGAATCATATTTAGCAATCTCAAAGAAACTTTGAAACTTTTAACATGTTATTCAGTTGTGATAACATTATTAGGACTATACAAAGGCAAATATCTTTCAAGATTCTCAAGAAGATCATGTACTATACCTGGCATGTTGATTGAATAAACACCTATGAAATCCATACCTTGAACACATAAGTACCTTGAATTGGTGAAGTGTTTGAGACTTTGGGAATTTCACTAACCTAAGCCTTGCATTGGGAAATTATAGTTTGTGACCTTGAAACCTATTAGAAATATAATGTGTCAAATTAATCTTTACAAATAATGATGATTATATTTACACATTAAGCAAATTTTGAAAAGATTCATATAAATACTAATAAAGGATAGTACTCTTTAACTAAGTTATCTCAAACAAGTGTCCAAATATGTCAATATGAATGATCTTTACATGTTTAAGTTAAAATAGACTCAAATTTTAAAATTATTTATGAATTTTTTATCAAAATAGCTATTACTAACCTCAAACTAGTTAGATTCATATATCTAAAGCTATTTTTACAATAACTAAGAATATGTATTCAAAAAATGTCAATCTTTGTCTAAATAAGCCTAAAGACTGGTCTAAAACCATGAAGTTCACTAATATTTACATAATTATTCTAAAATAAATAAAAATATGTAAACAATAGAGTGATCTTTGATTAAAATACACCAAAACTAGTAAAGATCCTACAAATTCACAAAGATTTGTTGAGGCCGTCCTTCTAGCACCAGTGAAGCTCCTGTTGATGCCTATATGTGTACCATAGGTGCCCAGAGTGTTAAGAAACACTTCTCATTTCCAAATTCCTAAGAATAAAATGCATAAGTTAAATGTTACAATAATATTGTTACCTATTGGTGGAATAGAGTCAGAACAAATGAGTATTTCATAATATTTATATTAGTTGGTGGTTGAGAGCCACCATGGCCAAACAATAGATCTATGTAGAATATGTACTAACTATGAAAAGAATAGTGAATTATGATCAAGGAATAAATTAATAATTAATTTAGGATTGATATTTATAATGACAAGCTAAACTAAGGTGACCCAGGTTAAAAAAAGCAAAAAGAAGGGTAGGGTAGAAAGAGACATTGCTAATCTTCATTCCAAACATCATGACAAAGTTTAATTTTCATCCAAACATGCACTCAAAACCAACATGTGAAGTGAAATGGCTTATCCCAAATCACATCACACATCAGGAAAACTTCTAAGGAAGGTATGAAAAGATGCAAATAAGAACCAAGCACAATGTAAATATTTACTCCTGTAAGCAAATAGCATTGGTCCAAATGCAAGAAGAACAATAAAATAAAATGAACCTAAGAACTTACAGTCAACCTAGAATTGGCACAAGTTAACAA
Organism: Torreya grandis; assembly: GCA_037957365.1. NCBI lineage: Eukaryota > Viridiplantae > Streptophyta > Pinopsida > Cupressales > Taxaceae > Torreya > Torreya grandis. The sequence goes on along the minus strand of JARHVA010006937.1, from coordinate 438,491 downwards.
CTATAAAATCAAAGATGCACACCCAAAATTCATAAGAACCATTTAAATTTAGAAAGTAGAATAAGAAAATGAGAGAGAAACCATGATAGCAAACACATAAATAAATACTGGATAATCTTTGTAGAATTACTTACTTGTATTGTTTAATCTAAGTTTATAAAATAATTTTGGATCTAAGAACTCCCTCTATTACAAAATGGTAGTATTTCCTTTTATATAAGGATAAGGCAATATATCAATCAGTTGCAAGATACAAATATACAAGAAGTAAGGATAGCTATCCTTTTCCTACCAAGTTCTAGAATACACTTGATCTTCTAAAATAGACTAACCTAGAGGTAAATATTCCAGAAAACTATCATATGCCTTTATAAAATAAAATTCCATTTTTAAAATGTTACAATACTTCACAAAGGTGTAATATTAACTAACTAGCTGGTGGGCCCTATGCCTAGGAAATTACTTTTTGCTACTAAAGGATGTTCATAGCTTTTTGATGCTCCTCATTAATGAGTCCTAAATTCATAGTTGGCCTTAAGAGACACTCTTCTTCCTTATTAGCTAGAGTATTCAACTCTCTATAATTTTTAGCCATGGCTTCTTTGATGTTGTTAGCCTCAGTGATCCTTTCACCTGCATTGAAGATCATATCCAAGATCTTGCCATTGTCTACCATAGATTGGCCTTAGATTTTACACTTTATCTCTTATGTCACCATAACAGCCCTATGTTTTAATTCCTCATCCTTCATTGTCTATAGATAGATACAACTATGTTTCATCCCTATATCATTGCCTTTGAGCTTACCATTGGGATCTTAGACCCTTAGCCACTATGTTCTATTGCACCAATCCCCATGGTTGTGCCATTTTGCACCTTTTCAAGCTTTATAAGCATTGTCCTCTATACCAATTGTATATCAAATAAGCATCCACTATGTGTCAAGCCTATGATCTATAGTAGAACCATTGAATAGTCATTGATGATTTTGCACCATTAGATCATCTATGCCTAATGAATCATGAGACATTGATCTTGTGAGATGCAAGGAATTTAATCATAGAATGGTTATAACAAAGGACATAGGTTAAAATGATTTTAGCTAAGTCTATTTCATATTAATGAACATGTCACAGACTTAGGTTAAAGCATTTTATGCTAATTTTTAAAGCATAATATCAAATGACCCATTGAATGATATAAAATGAGCCTCATTATCTAGGAAAAATATTCAAATATCTTAAATTTGATGGCCTTATGGACGTTAATGATGGCCTCATAGATGGCAAATTATGTTCGTGAGAACATCAAATTTAATCTCATGAAGTTCTTAGTTTTGGTGGTCCTAAAGTCAATGGTCATGTAGATGTCAATGATGGTCTCATAAAAATCAAGTGATAGTCACACAATCATTAATTTTAAGCTCATCAATTTCATATATTTCATGGATCTCAGATTTAATTTTCAAGATGCAATGATAGCCATTGGATCTACAAAAAATCAAGGTATTTAAGTGAGGACTTGAGAAGAGATAAAATTTAGGCTAAAGCATTAAGACTAAGGTCCCATTCATGTTAATAAATATGAAGGTGCCTTAGGGTTAAGAATTCAAGATAAATAGGTAACAAGGAGACCACACTAAAAAAATAAAAGGACCCTACCAACACAAACATTAGATTCAATTACCAATATAGGAAACAAAGGTGGAAAATAAAAGGGACCAAGTAGGAATTTTAGGTTAAGCTTTGGTCATGTTAAGAAATACAATTAAGCCTTAACATGAAAATTAAGCTTAAATCCAAATTAATTTTAAATTTTCCCACCAATTTGCTCCTACCAAATGTAATTTTGAATCAAAGGCTTGATCTAGGGTTTTCTAAAGGAGAGCTTTCAAAAATGAATCCTGAATAGAGTTAATTTGTAAACTCTAAGTATGATCCATCAGTAAGTGCTCCATGAAACCTATATATTTAAGACATGAAGCCTAATTATTAGCAACATTAGACAAGCCCAAAACAAATCCATAAAATAGTAATCCCACTTTATCAAAGTGGATGATCTTCAAATTCTAATAATTTTCAAAACAAGTGCTTTTAGTGGTAAAGTTCAAATTTTCTCAAGGGTCCCAATTTTCAAAAATGGGGGTATGTTGACCTCAACAAATCCCCCTAAGTTGTAATGGATAAAATACATGCCCCCCATCTATGTTTTGTGAATGATCCATCAAAATATATCTTCTAGTGATACTCCTCAAGAGGTGTTTCAATGATGGTCATAATGGATTCATTTGGGAATTGAAATTTTAGCAACTCTGTATTTGCAATGGGTGCTTTAACAAGCTAATCTACAAGAATTTTTCCCTTAATATATTTTTGGTTGACATATTATATCTCAAACTCACTAAGAAACATGATCCATTTGGCCATGCGACCTTGTAAATCTATTTTAGATAGTAGATACGAGAGTGGATCTATATTTAAAATTATCATGGTCTTGTTGTTTAACATGTAATGATGTAGCTTCTGAGCAATAAAGACCATAGTTAAATATGATTTTTTGATGGATGTACAATTGTGCTCATACACTACCAGTGTACATCTTAAATAGTACATGGCATGATCCTTTCCATTGTCATCATGTTGAGATAGAAGTTCCCCCAAGGCTTTATCTATGAAAGATAGGTATAGTAAGAATGGATTTCCTACCAATGGTGGAAGTAAAATAGGTCGATTTTCTAGATAGTCCCTCAATTGTTGAAAAGTGTTCTACAATGTTCATCTCAATTAAATTCTACCCCTTTCTTCAGCAAGTGTGTGAAAATATATCACTTTTTGGCCAATTGAGATATGAAGCATCTGATGGATTAGATCTTGACCTAAAAAATATGAAACTAATTCAAATTGGTTATTGATGGCATTTGAGTTATGGATTATACTTTGGCTAGATCAAATTCAATGCCTTGATGAGACATAATTAAGCCTAGAAATTTATCTAAAGTAACTCCAAAAACACACTTCTTAGGGTTGAGCCTAACTTTATATTTATGCAGTCACTCAAATATCTATCATAGTGTTGTTGGATGATCGAACTTGGTCTTTGATTTACCTAGTATGTCATCGATGTAGTCTTTGATAATGGCATGCATCATATCATGAAATATGATGGTCATGGTTCTTTGGTATGTGACCCCTACATTTTTGAGACCAAATGGCATAACCTAATAACATAATGTTCCCCATGGAGTGGTGAACATTTTTTTATATTAGTCTTTTGGCATGATTTAGATCTGATCATACCCTAAAAATCCATCCATTAATGAAAACATTTCATAACCCACTATGGATTCAAAAATCATATCAATGTTTGGTAGAGGAAAGTCATCCTTGGGGAAATTTTTATTTGTCTCTAAAATTAGTGCAGATTATGATTCCTTCTAGATTTTTGTTGATAGGTACAACATTAGAGATCTACTCTGAGTAGTTGTTCGATCAAATACATCTCACTTTCAATATTTTTTCCAACTCTTTCTTTACTAAGACAACAATGCAAGGATGTATCTTGCATATTTTTTTATAGGTTTAGCATCAAAATGTACCACAAGGTGGTGTACAAACAAGGTAGGGTCTAAACTAGGCATGTAGAAATAGGCCCAAATAAATATATCAAAAAAATCCCTCAACAAGGTTGGAAATACTTCATGTTCCTCCTCAATGAGAGATACACCTAATTTGACCCATTTTAGGTCTTCTAAAGTTTTGTTGTTAACTTTTGTAATGTCCTCTAAAAGAAGAGTTGAACCATCTTCCAGAATGGTTGGTAAACTTTGAAATTGGCCTATAATAGTAAAGTCCTTTATTAGGACTAGCTCCTTAAGTTCTCTTAGGCATGATGAATCAGAATCCCCTAATGGTAGGGATGGTCATGTGATGAATACTATTGGAAATTCTTGGATGATTCGATAAAAAGGTTTTTGTTCTTCAATACTAAACTGAGACCCATAGGCAATTTAATCATTGGTCATCTCTTAAGCTATGTTTGAGTAAGGTTGAATACCTTATATAATGGTGCCTAAAATAGGTCATCACCACTAGACCATCCTTTCTCTTTACTATTTCCTTGGTCTGAAAGCACCTTAAATAGGTTTTCACTTTGGGACCTCAATGCTTTATTTAATTATTTTTGGCTAAAGATGTTCACCCATTCTCCAAAATAGGCTTCAGGATCCAACTTGATTAAGAACCCTTATTTGTGTTATCCCAATGTAACATTGTTCCTAAGGCCTAAAAAATCACATCATCATTCTAAAACTCATTAATGGGCACTATTGATTCTGATTGGTCCTAGTATATTAGTTAGAGATAATATAATGGAAGTAGATTATGCAAAATAACTAGTTGAAGGGTGAAAATGCCATTAGTATAAAATAAATTGGTATCAACTAGGTCATTAAAATGGCTATGATTATACTTTGCTTCACTTTCAGCAAAATCATCACTAGTAATTAGCATTGGAACATGAATAAGATATTTAGGGTTACCCCTAGGTGGTTTAAATCTAAGTCCATACAATATTTTGTACTAAATGGAAGAAATTGGCTCAAGCAGTCCTTATTGATTTAACCTAAGGCCCCCTCCATAAGAATAATTTTCCATAATTCTATTTGAAATGGGATACTTGTAATTAAGGTAATAGTCATCCATTTTTTCATTATATAACTAGGATTCATCATCTTCAAATGAGTCTTATTCTTGGATAGAGGCTAGTATGAAAATGATAGGTGTTGAACTATGCATTTTGCCTTTGCCCTTTCTTTTCCATTCCATGTAGGGTGGTTTGGATTTTGTTCTTCTAAAATAATTGGGGTTTTATGGAATCTTGGCTATGTGAAATGTATCATGGGTCAAATATTTTGTTGGGCCATTAGCCGATATAGTATAATTATTAGAGATTTCAAGAGGTAGCATGTGGGAAAGTAAATCAAGCATATCTGGGTCAATGCAATTAGTCTCTTATGAATCAAAAAATATTTATTTCCCCTTGTACTTCTTTTCAATTGGATTAAAAGATGAAGTAGTAGTTATAGCTTTGGTATGCAGCCTCTAAATGTTTGTAATACTTGTATGGATGCAAATATCCATGAATAGTGACCTTCATATATGAATGGGAGAACTTGATACACTGGTGCAATATTTAAGAGATTTCATGAATGGCATGTGTCCAAGGTCTACCTAAAATCATATGATATGATAAATCAAGGTATAATACATGGCATGGTGTATCATGAGTAAAGGGCCCAATGATAACTGGTAAGTTTATGGTGCCTTGTGATTCTTACTCTTCATTATCATAGGCCTTGATGGTGATTATTTTTGGCTAAAAATTAGGCATTGTGTACTTGAGAAGCTTGATGATATTTAGAGATATAATATTTAGGCCTGATCTATTATATATGAGGACATGTTTCACTTTATTTCATGTTATGACAATTGATGTACAATAGATTGTTATGCAGAGGGCCAAGGGATGATATATCACTTTAGTCAAAGGTTAGTTATTGGCTTAGAGCTAGATGTGCAACCAAAGATTGAAATTTGTCTAGAGATATGTCATTTGGAACTTGGGATTGGATAAGGAACTCTATCAAGATGTTTTTGTGGATGGTGGATGTATGTAACAAATCCAAAATGGATATTTATGTAGTCATATTTTACAATTGTTCCATAATATCAAATGTATTTTCTTGCATAGCATGAAGTGGCTTGCTCCTAGATAGAATGGTCAGTTGGATGGTGAAGTAGTAGATGGCTAGGGGCCTTGGATGGTAATCTTCAACTATGGAATTATGATTGCATAATTTTGTTTAGATATAGAATAATTATTACTAACAAATGAGGGTGGTGGGGGAATAGATAGGATAAGTTTTGGTTACTAGTGCACTTGTGCATGGTCACAGGTTACTAATGAGTTATCAATATAAGGTCTAAAACTGGTAATCCTTACTTTTTGGTATCCCTATATGTGGTCCAAAGTCAAGGAAGGATCATTGGCATGGGTTAATTGATTGGAATAAATAGAAACAATATTTTTTGATTGGTATTTGGTCTTAGATTGATGGAGATATTGGAAACATGACATCTTATAATATGGCCTAAAACTTTGTTGTAGCCATGTGCAATTACATGGTAGGTCTATTGGTTTTTGGCATCATTTTGGTCTTGGTTTTATTTGTTTGTTTAATGTTGTTGGTTCTACAACATCTGATTTTATTGATTCTGCCTTGGTTATTGGTACTATTTTTGTTGCTCTGCTAGCCATTATTATTTGTCATTATGTTGTGGAAAGGGATTTTGATAAATGTTGAGGTTTTAATTGGATGTGGAAGCTCCATGATCTAATGTTATCTCTCTATTTTCAAATATATTCTCAATAAAATGTTTAATTTACACATAATGGTACAAATTATGTTTATTGACCCAATGATACTCATAGAATTCATTTTGTCTGTACCAATATGGATAGTCAATGCCCTCAGGATAGTGTTTCAAAATAGGCTAGTCAATCAAGTTAGCTATGGTGAGCTTGAAAAACATAGATTTAATGAGTTCTCCAAGGTCACTAAAGATGACATGAGTAGAAAAAGTTCTCCTTATCTGAGGGTTTTGAAAAGGCAAAGGTTGATGTATTTGTTTCACTAGTCTAGGCTATTATGCTTACTATGTTTGATAGATAGGTTATTAATTAGGAATAATTTTCATATGTGGCACAGGCTAAGTAGATGGTGTGTACACCATTTGGACATGTCATGACTTGGTTACTCTATTTATAACAACATTCTTGTTGTGATTGAATAGCTTGGGTTTGTCATAATTATTAGCCTGGGTCGGTTGCGACACTTACGCTTAGACTTGGTTCTAGTTCTATCCATTTTTTTAGTTTTGATGTTGGCTTTGATTTGAAAATGTAAGGTTAATGATCCCTTTCTTAATAAGTTCTATTTTTATTTATAAACCTTTATCAATGATTTTTTAAAAGTGTGTGAACACTATAACTCTAAATGATAAGATATATTATTATGTAAATTTTTGGCAAACACAGTGGCTAGTTGCTTATCTAGTAAACTATGGGTGAATCAGCTAGCAAGGGCTCTCCATCACTATAGATAGCTTGAAAAAAATTCTCCGTCCTTTTGTTTGGTTTACATCAAATCTACCAATGAAATCTCATGCTCAAGATTGTAGGAGAAGTGTTACACAAACTTAATAAAAAGATCATCAAAGTCAAAAACTAAAATTTTAGGCAATTTTAAAAACCATTCCAATGGTTATCCTACTAGACTCCTTGAAAAAAATAGTATGAGGTATATGTTGTTGTAGGAAACTTGTTGACAAGCTATAAATAATTCCATAAATGGGCCTCGGGGTCACCTTTCCCCTTGTATTTGTCAAACTTTGGTGGTTCATAGCCTTGAGGAAATGGTATTTTTAAATACTCCATGTTGAAGGGGTAAAAACACGCGTCATCCAACTTAAACTTTTTGGCAAGGAAACTAGAGGGAACATTGGGTTGAGGTGGAGGTTGGGTGGTCATAAGTGGGTTAATTTGTTCATGGTATAATAGAGGCATGGTTTTTTGTGTAATGTTGGTTTATTTTAGGAATGGAAAAGGAATATGCATACATAAATTAGGGTGTAGTTATTGAAATTACATGCATTTCTATGTGATATTTTGGTTAAGATTTGGTATGTAAGCTTGGTTTTTAGGAAATTGAGGCTGAGATGGAAGGATATGGTTGTGCTATGCCTATTAAGGTTGAATAAGAGCTTGTTTTCAATTAGTTGAACCTTGTTGAATAAGGGGAACTTATGAAACAAGGCCTTATCATTGAGTTTATGGCATGTTAAGAAAATAAAGAACTTTTTACCTAATTAGTATTTGTGTAACATTATAACATCTTGGTTGTGTGAATCCTTTTTGGGAAGTAAACACATAATATTTTTATGTTGTTGATTAGACATAGTTTTTAATTATATTGGTAAGTTGGTCTATGATTGAAGATGTATGTTTATCACTACCTAGTGAGGCGGAACATTGGTTACCCCTTATTGAAGTGGTAAGATATTTTTCCTTTGTTGTGTGGGTAATATTGGCTAAAATGGGCCTACATACAAAGATTTTGCTTGTATCCTGATTAAATTTTCATCTACAACCATGATTTGTGGATCAATGGAATGAATTACTTCCTTTAGATTTTGGTTCATTTATCTTTTCTCAATGAGTGAAACTATATAGAAAACCAATAAAGGAATTGGTTTCCACATATAAGATAATGATCTAATTTCATAATTAGTGACTAATAAAGGTCTAAGCTCAATCATGATCCACTTGGTTCATTTGAGCAAAAGAATTCATAGGTTCAAGCCAAGTATAAGCCTTCAAAGATGGTCTAGTAGTAAGAGATGTTCCTAGGGACATCAAATAAAATCCATATGAAGTAGCTATATGAATTAAAAAATATTCAAAGGATCTTGAGATTGAACTTAGTTCTACCAACTGTCAAAATCTCACTTAATCAGATCATATATTAATGACATGTGGATAATGGATAGATTTAGTAGGACCATCAAGATCAACGGTGTGAGTTAAATTGTGAAAATAAAGATCAATGGAAATCACAAGGTCAACAAGTTAGAGGATCATAAGATTGAATGTAGGGTTGACAAGTGGTATGATCATGGTGAATTAAAGGTTCAATGATGCACATTTGATCAATTGGATCAAGATCGATGATGCATGTTTAACCTTATAGAAAAGATCAATGGTGTGAATAAAGTCAAGAAGTCAATGAGACTAGATTACATGAAAGGTTTCTATGTGGCATAATCACATGAAAAGGATGGATATATGATAGTTGAGACCATAGAAAACACATAGGATTAAAATTATCATAAACTAGGAAGCCCAAATCATAGATCAATGGTCGATGATGAGAGTTAAATCCAAGGGACTTTTGATAGAGATAAATGGAGTGGATTTTGATCTAATTCCCAAGGGTGTACAAGATGAGGATGTGTGTCATAAGTAGTAACAATCATATTTTAAAATATGATAAAGAGCATGGCAGGGATGCCACAAAGGTAAACATGTCAAATAAAAGGATTTTATGGGCCCAGGTAGATAAATTCATAGAGTTGAGATCCAAATACAATTTAGTTTGACCTAGAGTATATATTTCAAGTTGTAAGGCAACCATTAAAACTTAGTTTAGACCTCTAGTTTAAAAAATGTATAACCCACAAAACTTGTTTTCTAAGGTTGTAATGTTGTTTCATGACTATGTTCATAATTATTTGAAGGGAATCCACATTTATAATGAGTTTTTGGCTTCTATTATGCTAAAAGGTAGGATAGGTATTTTTAGGCCTAATAGAGAGAAAAAATGGGCAACTAGTTGTTGTAGTGAGATCAAACAGCCTGGTAAATCTTCATTGATACTAAGACTATAGGAAAACTAATTAATGGGAGTGGTTTTAATCTATAGTAAACCTATGTTTAGGGTTTGAAGTAGGGGCAAAGTTATGATTATGAAAAGAGTGTATTATCTTTTGAGATAGTCATATCCTTGACAAATAGGTACCTACAACTGCTTAAAGCAGACATAGTGATGGCTCAATCAGGTCCATAGGTATGAGGATTTTGTCTTTATGAAAAAGGAAAGTGGAGGATGGCATATAAATTCAATAGATATATATTTTGGTTAGGGAGTGAAGGTGGAGCATTCATTGAAGTTTTAGAGTCCTTAAATACCTTTCTTTCTTAGAGAACCATGACACCATCATCTTCAACAACAAATTTTAGTCTTCTAGTATGTTTCTTAGCCAATGAAAGGGCTAGAAGGCTATGGGGAAAAATGAAGGATAATTCCTAATTTGATAAAAATATGGTTGAGAATTCATTGGAGGATGGTGCCATCTCATTATTGATTATGTTTACGTGTTTCTCCTCTCTCTTCCCTTCTCTCCTATATCTCTCATTTATCCCCAATTGTAAAGGGCTCTCTCTCTAATTTTAGATAAACTCTCTAATTTTAGAAAGAAGAGAAAGAGACTCTCATATTTGACAAGGATAAACCCTATCAAAATTTGTAAAAACTACCACTTGAAGTAATAAGATCAATTTTTACCTATCTCTTACCTTTAACCTATGTTTAGTAAGCTTGTGCATGATGGATTTGTGAAGGATACTCTTCCATGAGCATTGTCCTTCTTCCTTGCCTCCTTTTAAGTGTTTTTAAGTTATATTTAGGTCTAAACTTGTGCTCTTTATGACATTAACAAATGTTTGGTGTGAATCTTATAATTCTTCTTTGTTTCATTCATTACTTCATGAGCCTACTTTGTGAAACACTTATGCAAATTAGCTAGTTTGTAAGATTGTGTGGGTAAATATTATCTTATGTTGATCTAGTGTTTTTTCAAAACTATGTGAGTGTCTCATTTAAATTTGGTGCATCACCATTTGAGCTTTCTTAGTAACCCTATTGCCTCTTTCTAACCCTTTTCCAAGTATAAGCATTAGTCTAGGTGATTTACCAAGAGGAAGTTGGCCTTGTTTGGAGGTTCAACCTCATTATAGGATACCCATAGCCTGAGGTTATTCCCATTATATGTCTTAGTTGGAGAGAGCCCAAATAACCCTCTCTAAGGCTACAAGTTAATTCTACAACAATTTTTGGCATGTTTAGTGGGACCCACTTTCAAATAATATGGGTTAAGTTTGATGCTAGTTTGATCAATTTTGTAGTAGTTATAATCTTTTAGCTTTCAATATCTAGTGACTTTATGTAAGATTCAACATTCTAGTACACATTAGTACATGCCTTTCATGCCAAATGTGACTACAAGATCAACTTCTAGAGATATTCATTTTGAATTTGTTAAATTACCTTGAAACCCTTTAAAAGGATTAAGATTTAATAATAAAAATCTATATAAATAAATCTTTCCTCCTAATCCAATTTCTAGATCTACTTCTACTAGAAGATCTTTGTTAGCTCCTTTCATTACCATGGTGGCCCCTAGAGATTTCCCTTTTATAGCTTTCACTAGTTAGATTCCGTTAGACCTATATTAGTATGATCATATTCTAGTATCATCCCTTCTAAGTGTCCCTTATTTCATGAGAGACTAATCTACAACCCCTTTTGAGCACCTCAGAGATATAACCAACTTCTACAATATTCATGATATCAATGAGGAAAATGTGTCCATCAAGTTATTGGCCATATATTTCAATGGAAAAGACTTAGAATGGTATATAAACCTTAATACTAACTCCATTACATCATGGGATTAGTTAGGTAATGCCTTGTGTAAAATATTTGAATACAAAAGTGACCATTTGTCACTTGTAGAGTAACTAACTAATATCAAGAGGGCCCCTCATGTTATGTAGGATTTCAATAATAGGTTTCAAAAGACATGGGACAGGATCCCAATATCTATTATGATTACTCCAAACTATGTTTTCCTTTACTATCTAAAATCTCTATATAGTGATATTGCAGCAATGATTCAGTCCATGGGAGGAAACACACTACCAAATGCTTATGAGGTGGCAATCAGAGCAAAGAATTATCTATTACAAGCTAGAAAGCTTACACCTAGGCCACCAATGCCTTTATTTCCTAATATTCAACCATATCTTATCATCATTCATCACCTTATTTAATTCCTCCTATGCCAACATTGGATGCCATACCTACACCAAAGCAAGAAAAGACTTCAACTAGTCAATCTAGTGATTCCCAAGAAAGCAAGAATTTCTAAGAGCTTAAGAGCATGTTTCAATCCTTTGGTAATGAATTGGTGAATGTGAAGAGACAAAAAGCTTAGTTCAATAAACCTTATTAAGTTGCATATCAACCTCAATAGTAATAGTATCAAGAAAATAGGCCAACCTATAAAGGAAATTTTTAAGGATAAGGGTAGTCTAACTATGTTAGGCAAAACAATTATAATTTAAATACTATAGGCACATCTAATATTTTAGTCCCTACTCAGAACAACATCTCTCAAGAAAGTGAGGGTACCATGCCTTAAAATTAGTGATTTAGTCAATCCATTATCCCAAAAATTGAGTTCAATAAAGCTTTCAATGAATAATGTCATTAGGGTACTAACTATAGATATAATCAAGCTCTTATAGATCAGAACATAGAAGTACCTATGATGAAAAAATCAAAAATGCTTCAACAAGGCCACAATCCTAATGAAGGACCAAACTAGTTGGGTTTTATAATGGTTAAATATGAATAAGAAGAGTGTTATGCACTCAATTAATAGGATAGTTATATCTAAGCATACATTCCAGTGAAGCTAACATAAGGTTCAAAAGAAGGAATATTTATGGTAACTAGCGAGTATTCAAAGAGCCTCCTAATATCACTCCATTGTTATCAAATCCAAAGGAGCCTATTACTAATCCAAAAGTCTTAATAAATCCAAATAATTAGAATTAAGGGGATGCCTTTCTCCCCCAAAACTCACAAGTTCAAAGTACGTTTGTGGCTCTTAAGGCAAAACTAAAGGTTGGTGGTTTACCCATCAATATTTTTGAATAGATTAAGAAGTCCAATGTGAGTGTGCCAATGTGGGACATGCTTTCCATGCCTAGTCAAGTGGATATCCTTCAAGAAGGATTGTCAAAGATCAAGGTTTATAAGAAGCCACCAATCAAGGAAAACATGGTTGTTAATAATATAACCAAAGGGCCTAATGAGGGATAATTAAATAAGGTGTTTAAGCCTCCTCCATTCTACATTTTTGTAATCATTGGTGACTCCTTAGTACATAACTACCTAGTAGATAGTGGAGCAAGTACATTAGTGATGTCAAATTCAATATTATCCAAATTGGTTTGAAGTATGATCCCTAATCTAAGGGAGTGTTGTAGCTTAATGGATCTTCCACCAAACTAGCTAGTATTATCAGTGGGCTCAACTTGACCCTACATGTTTGTCCTAGTGTTTCAATGGCTCAAGATGTGTTGATTCTATATGTGACTTCTAATTTTTATCTATGCTTATCTAAATACTTCACATTAAAAATTGGGGGTTATCTAATAGTAGATTTGTCATACATAGATTTTAGAACAAGGTATGGGACCAAAGTATCCATCAACACTAAACCTATTGCATAATTTCACATTGATCCTTATGGGCCAAATATCTCAAACATCAATTACACCATCCTATATGAATATTATCACCTTATTGGTCAAGAACTAAATACTCATCCTAAGGAGATACATAATATGTTTTTGGATGATTTATGGAGTGAAAATCAGCTAATTGACCCTTTGAAATGTGTTGAATAAAGAGACATGGGTGTCTATTACTTTCTTGAGGGGAATTAATCTATGGCATCCCTCACTAGGCCACAAGAAGATGCTAGTGGTTTGTGGAAATTATTCTTTGATGGCTCAAGGAGAAAACATGGGGTAGGTGTAGTTGCAATGCTAGTATATCCCTCTAATGATAAAGACTTTTCCTCTTATAGGTTTCAATTCATTTGTTCTTGTAATGCAGTTGAGTATGAGGGCCTTAATCATGGCCTTGAATGGGTTAGTAAGAGGGGAATCAAGTATTTAAAATTATAATGGGATAGTGAGTTGATATTACATCAGGTCAAAGGCCATAACATCACCAAGAATCCCTTGGTGAAATCCTACAAGCACAGAGTGTGGGATATACTTGAGGATTTTGACACCTTCAACATTCAATCAGTGTCAAAGAATCAAAATCAGCATGTTGATAGGTTGTTAGTCATGGGAGACTATTTTGACATCCCACATGAATTGAAGAAGTCCAAAGTGTAGCCACATGTTAAAGTGGTAGTAAGACCATTAGTGCCAGGCAATGAAGCTCATTGGTAGGTCTTTAATAATGACAAATAGACTGTTTGTTTCTTGCAGTAGGAAGTAGAGTATTCCTTAATGAACCAAGGTAAATTACAACATTAGTATGAGGATCAAATTGTTTAGCTAAAGTCTAACAAGACTCCTAAAGGGATGGTCACCCTTGAAAGTATTTTCCATGAGGGAGACCATATGATGAAAGACAAGTCAATGATGTCAACTAAGGAGGAGAACTATGAAAAAGTCCTTATCCTCAAAGACAAGCTCCTTAAGCCTAGAACGGTAAGCACCAGAGATGACAGGCATGTTTTCATAAAGTTTTGTAAAGATTATGTAGACATATTTTCTTGGGAATACAATTATCTAAGAGGATTTGATCCCAAGATAGCCCATCACACTATAGAATTAGAGGCTAATGCTAAGCCTATGAGACAAAATCAAAGGCCTATCAACCCAAAAATTAAAGATATTATGAGGAAATAATTGACTAAATTTATTAAATTCAATATCATATTTCCTATCAAGCACTCCTCATGGGTAGCCAACTTAGTGGCTATGAGGAAGAAGAATGGGGAGATTTAGTTGTGTATTGACTTCAAAGATTTTAAAAGGGTCTCTTTGAAATATCATTACCCCTTACCATATATGGATCAAATCCTTCAAATAGTTGTTGGTTTATAATTATTCTCTCTTTTCGATGGATATTTAAGATACAACCTAGTGCTAGTAAGAGAAGAAGACCAATACAAGACTACCTTCACTACAAAATCAGGCACATATGTTTACCAGAAGATGCCTTTTGGCTTGTCAAATTCTAGGGACACTTTTCAAAGAGCCATACATATGGATTTCCAAGGATTTATAAATTTGATTATGTTTTTATATCTGGATGACATAAAATTTTTCTCTAAGAAGGCTAGTGATCACTTAGATCACCTAAGACTAATCTTTGAAAGATGCAAAGAATATGGGATCTCATTAAATCCTAGTAAATGTGTGTTTTTTGTCTATGAATTCAAACTCTTTTGATATATTATCTAAAAATAGGTATGATATATTGACCTTGATAGAATAAGTACCATATTTATATTGTCCTTACCCACATAAGAGAGAACTCCAAATCTTCCTTGGTAAAATAAACTTCATGAGAAGGTTTATACTTGGCTTTGAAAACTTGGTCAAACCCATCACTACCATGCTGAAGAAGAACCAAGGGTTCACTTGGTCTAATGATGGTAAATCAAAATTCAAGTCTATCAATAAATCCATTACCCAAGCACCCTCACTCATGAATCCTAATTTCTCAAAGGATTTCATATTGTATGCCTTTGCTAATATATCAAGCACGTTGATGAAAAAGAATGGTGAAGGACTTGAGAAGCCAATTATTATTTTTAGTTGAGGGATTTAGGGGTATGAGGTAAGGTATAATTTTATATAAAATCAAGTTATTTCAACTTTTATAAGCCTAAAAACTTTTAGACCAATGCTCTCCAATAGCAATATTTGTCTTATGGTGTCTCATCCTAGAGTGAGAGACTTCCTTCTTAACAAAGACTTGAATGAAAAGAGGGTTGGATGGATTACCAAAGTCATGGAGTATGATGTAGAGATAAATTTCACTAAGATATTGAGAGGAAAATTATTATGTGATAATATGTTTTATGACATTCAAGAAGATAAATAGGTTGTCTTGGTGACACAAGATAACTCACAAATATATGTACCTCCACCTCAAACTAGCTGGCTCCAAGATATGACACATTTATTGATAATAATTGAATTCCACCAAGTTATAAATATGGTAAAGAGAATATATTTTATGCTTCATTCCATACCTTATGCATTGGTTTATGAGATCTTATTCATAAAATACCTTAATGGAGTGCTTCTTAGATATATTGATGATGACTAGGTGACTAGGATCTTAGAATAATTTCATGATGGGACTGCAGGAAACCATTTTCCCCCAAGGAAAATAGTATAAAAAGTAATGAGGGATGATTATTATCATCCCAAACTCTTTAAATATTCCTATTCATGGGTGATAAAATTTCAAAAGTGTGCTCTCTTTGCAGGCAAGAAAAGATTGGAAGCCCTTCTCCTCAGCCCAATTCAAATGGAATAACCCTTCATGAAATGGGGTTTGGACTTCATATGAATGATTAATCCATCTTATATTAGAGAACAAAAATGGGTACTCATATCTACTTAATACTTCACTAAGTTGGTGGAAGCAATTGCCCTAAAAGAAACTAATAGAAATGTTATGCTAAACTTCTATGATAGCATAATAATGAGGTTTGGTGTACCAAAAATAATAATCTTAGATAATTCCATATAATTATTTTGAATGATTAAAAGTGAGTGGGAAATTTATCTTGGCATACACCTTAGTACATACTTAAATTACTATCCCCAAGGCAATTGACTGACAGATTCAATAAATAAGAACTTGATAAGTATTATCAAGAGGACTATGGAAGAAAATCAAAGAGTATGGAACACAAAGCTAAGGATAAACATATGTGTTGATAGAGTGACTCCCAAAGTTTCCATTGGTAAATCACCATTTATCTTATTATATGGGAGGGAATCCATATTACCCATATCTTTTGAGTTACCTACCTTGGAGTTATCCCATCAGCTTGAGTTGATGGAGAGTGAATCTATGAGCATGAGGATGGTAGAGCTCATGGAGCTTGAAGAAGTAAGGGACATTTCAATGAAGACACTAGAGTCACATCAAGCCCAAGTCAAAAAATCCTTTGAAAAGATAGCCATAGTAAGGGACTTTAAAGAAGGGGATAGTAATCAAGTGGGATTTAAATAAGGCCAAGCCAAGAAACCATACCAAGTTTGATAGCCTATAAAGTGTCCCTTATTTGATTCATAGATGTAAACAACATAATGATTTTTAGATTACCCAGTAGATGGAGAGGTATTACCCATACCAATCAATGGAATTTATTTTAAGTCTTGATATTAAAAGATTTTTCATCCATTATATATATTAGAGTGGTTTTTCATGTTTTCTTCTAAGTGTTTTATAAACATTTATTTTTAGTTGTGTATTTCCCTTCCATAACTAATTTGGCCACAATGTTTGTTTTATTCTTGTTGTCATTTTTCCTTAAAGAGAAGGTTTTATAAAGGGACAAAATTGTATCAATTTCATGTCAGTTGAGAGCAAAGATTGGTGACTCTATACACCCAATGGATTAGATAAGGCAACTAATCTATTGCATAGCAGGTATGCAATCCTAAGATGTCACCATAAATGTTGTCAAAAATTAGCCTACATATGAATATTTTACTTGTAGCATAATTAATCTTCATCTATAGCCATGGTTTGAGGATCAAGGGAATGCATTACTCCCTTTAGATTTTGATTCATTTTTGTTTTTTAAATAAGTACAACTATATAGAAAACCAATAAAGGAATTGGTTTTCATAGATAGGATAATGAGTTAATTTCATAATTGATGACTAATAAAGTTTTAAGTTTAATCATGATCCACCTAGTTCATTCAAGCAAAAGAATTCATAGGTTCAAGCCAAGTATAAGCCTAAGTTCAAGCCAAGTAGTGAGAGCCATGCCCAAGGATGTCAAATAAAGGCCATAAGAAGTAGCCATTTGAATTTAAAAATCTTTAAATCTTGAGAGTGAACAAAGTGCTTCCAAGTGTCAAAATCTCACTTGATCAGATCATATATCAACATCATATGGATAATGGCTCAAGTTATTGGGACCATCAAGATCAATAACATGAATTAAATCATGCAAATCGAGATCAATAACAAGTATAAGGTCAACAAGTTAGAGGGTCATGGGATTGAATGTGGGGTTGGAAAGTGTCACAATCATGGTGAATTAAAGGAATAATAGTGTGCATTTGATCAAGAAAATCAAGATCGATAATGCAAATTTAATATTGTATAAAATATCAATTCTGTGAATCAATTCAAGAAGTCAATGAGCCTAGATTGCACACAAGGTTGCCACATGGTGTAAGCACATGAATCGAATGGATATCTAATAGTTGGGCCCATAAAAAGCACATAGGATTGATAAGTGTCATAATTTGGGAATCCTAAATCATAGATCAATGGCTAATGATTAAAATCAAATCTAATTGACTTTTGATGGAAATCAATGTAGTGTATTTTGATCCAATTACTAGGGGCGTACAAGATGAGGATACATGTTAGAAGTAGTAGTAGTCATATTTTAAAATATAATAAAGAGCATGGTAGGGATGCCACATAGGTAAAAACATTATATCAAAGGATTATGTGGACCTAGGTAGGTAAATGCATATATCTAAGAACTAAATATAATTTAGGTTGACCCAGACAGATATTTCAAGTTTGAGGGCAAACGTTAAAACACAGTTTGGACCTCTGGTTTAAAAATGTAGAACCTACAGGACTTGTTTTCTAAGGTTGAAATTTTGTTTCAGGATTATGTTCCTCATTATTTAAATGAAATCCATGTGTATAATTACTTCTTGGCTTCTATTATGCTCAAAGGTAGGATAGGTCCTTTTAAGCCTAATAGAGAGCAAAAAATGGGTAACTAGCTATTGGAATGAGATAAGCAGCCCGGTAAATCTTTATTGATATCAAGAATATAAGAAAACCAATTAATGGGAGTGTTTTTCATCTATAGTAGACCCATGTTAAAGATTAAAATTAGGGGTAAAGTTGTGATTATAAAAAGAGTGTCTTATCTATCAACATAGTCATATCCTTGACAAATCGGTACCTACAACCGCTTAAAGTAGACATAGTCATGGATCAGTTAGGTCTATAGATATGAGGATATTATCTTGATGACAAAGACAAGTTGAGGATGGAATAGAAATCCAAGAGGAGATATGGTGGTCGGGGAGTGCAAGTGGAACATTTATTAAATTTTTTAAGTCATTTAAGACTTTTCCTTCTTAGAGAACCATGACACCATCATCCTCAACAATTTTTTTTTGTCTTCTAGTATGTTTCTCAACTAATGAGAGGGATGGAAGCCTATTGGAAAAAATTAAGGTTATTTTTTTGATGGAGGATGTGTCATAATTTGATCAAAATATGGTTGAGAATTCATTGGAGGATGGTGTTAGCTCATTTATTGATTTTGATTACGTGTTTCTCCTCTCTCTTCCCTTCTCTCCTATATCTCTCATTTATCCCCAATTGTAAATGGCTCTCTCTCTAATTTTATATAGACTCTCTAATTTTAGAAATAAGATAAAGAGACTCTCATATTTGAAAAGGCTAAACCCTATTAAAATTTATAAGAACTACCTTGTGAAGAAATAAGATCAATTTTTACCTATCTCTTGCCTTCAACTTGTGTTTAGTAAGCTTGTACATGATGGCTTTGTGAAGGAGACTCTTCCATGACCATTGTCATTCTTCCTTACCTCTTTTTAGGTGTTTTAAAGCTATTTTTAAGTCTGAACTTGTTCTCTTTTTACCATTAATGGATGCCTAGTGTGAGTCTTAGAATTCCTCTTTGCTTCATTTATTGCTTCATGAGCCTAGTTTATGAAGCACTTATTCAAATTAGCTAGTTTGTGAGATTGTGTGAGCTAATATTATAATATGTTGATCTAGTTTTTTTTCAAAATTATGTGAGTGTCTCATTTAAATTTGGTGCATCACACTTTTATCTTTTTTAGTAAACTTATTCCCCATTTCTAACCCTTTTCTAAACTTGTTATCTTTCTCCCTTTAATAGATGCCTAGTGTGAGTCTTAGAATTCCTCATTGCTTCATGAGCCTAGTTTATGAAACATGTATGAAAATTAACTAGTTTTTGAGATTATGTGAGCTAATACTATCTTATGTTGATCTAGTATTTTTTCAAACTTATGTGATTATGTCATTTAAATTTGGTGCATCACCATTTGAGATTTCTTAGTAACCCTATTCCCCCTTTCTAACCTTTCTACAAGAATAAACATTAGTTTAGGTGATTTAACAAGAGGAAGTCATCTTCTTCTAGAGGTTCAACCTCACTATAATATACTCATAGCCTGAGGTTGTTCCCATTGTGTGGCTTAGTTGGAGAGATCCTAAAGAACCCTCTCTAAGGGTGAAAATTAATGTTACAATAGATGAATTAGATGGTGCCTATTGTTATGTAATGTTAGTCATCACCTATTATGGTAGAATAACATTCATCACATTTTGTTGAGGCATGGTACTAGTCATTTCTTGATTACTTAATCCTTGTGGTTGGGTGTTTGAAGAAGTAGTTAGTTGAGGATTAGAGGTAGTTGTTTGATTTTGATAGTTATAAATTATTTCCCTTCAATTTGTGAACCGTTCATGGTGTTAAATAAAGGCACATTTTATTGTGGACTAGTTTTTTATGCATTCACACTAGTGTGGTATAGATTGGATGTTGCTTATGCATTGTCCACTATGTTTGGCTCACTATTCAATGTAGAAGTAGAAGATACTTCTTTGATGGTGGGGGAACTGAATATGTATTTAACCAAAGTACTTTTATTGAAAGGGTCTATACCCTAATTTTTTTGGCCTGTCAATTCAATTAAGACTCTTGTTGAAGGATCTAGCTTGATAAGAGGATAATTTGACGTGATCATATTATTAAAGTTGTATGCTAGGTTTAAATATGTCTAGTATATTGTTTTCATCTATATGAAGTGGTCTTCTATGAGGTCTTTTCCTATGACAAGCATATGATGGTCCTAATATGGCATTGACATTATAGTGTGAGGATTACTAAAAGAGGCATATTCAATATTCTGATTGTAAGACATGTTGTAAGGCCCCCTTACTAGACTTCACAAGTTTTCATTGGGAAAGTATGCTAGAAACTTAACCCCTACCTCTATGAATCTGATTAATAATTAATCCTTGTCTAGTTAGTAAGGTTATTATTGGACTTATTCTTTAACCAAAGGTATGATAGCCAAGTATTGTGCCATTTTCTCTTAGTCCTACTATGAGTATGAAGGTATGTGAACCAAATAATGGGCCAAAGGCTCTTGAATTTGTCCCTAATTTGAGCATTTGAAGGTGAATAAGGATCCATCTCACAAATGACATCTTCTCCATAGCAGTCTTCAACAAAGTCCTCTTGTGTAACCACATTACTATATCCTAGATTGTGCATGATGCCACTACTTGTATAGTGAGACATGATCAAATCAATGGTGAATGCTTCATGATAAAATGGGTTAGAGTTACACAAACTCTAAAAAATAATGTTTAAAAAGATAAAAGGTTTAAACTCAATCTAACTTTGTCAAAAGTATGGATTTATATCTCCAAAATGGTTTATGATAATACTTGGTATAAAATAGTATAACATCAAATGTCTAATGTTAAATATATCATATAAAAAAGCCCAAATGGATGAACTAAAATAATGCCATACTCTAAGTCCAAAGTGTTTCATATAGGTCTAATCTAGGAAAAGAAAGGTTGCTAGGTCTTTTAGCCAAATGTAGCATCAAAATCTAGGCTCAAACAAGGCATATGCTAGGAATTTTCACCAAATTCAACATCAAAATCTAGACTTAAAAGAAAGGGGTATTTAATCTAAAAAACTTGAAACACTTTGGAATAAGATAGGCACTTAACCTTAGATATGAACTTGGTCAAATTGGTATGAGGCATAAAATGAAAGACACTTGGAGATAGACTATTTTCTTCCCAATAAAGGTACAAACAAGTAGTTTTACAATTTAGGTAAATTATTAACCTAACTTATGTAACACAAAAGAGAAATAGTGGTGTCTAAGCAAAAACTAGATAAGGAATAAATAAAAATAATAAATGTTTGAATCTAAACTTTTCAAAGTTAATTAAAAACTCAAGTTAAGAAAACTAGGCTCTTTGAACAAACAAGTTAGACAAAATTGAATAGCATAATGGCACTAGACAATGATCACAAAGGCATAAATGGTTTGGTTTCAAATTTGGACAATTTGACATAAGAAAAATAAGGCTATGAAATAATTTGAGTAGCATAATGGCATTATCTCTCTCTAAAGATATGAACAATGGTATGTTTCAAGAATTTAAGGCATAAAACTTGAAATGAATTGGGTAGCATAATGTTACCCATTTCAATGAAGTGACACACACAATATTTTTGACACAAAAATAATAAGGTAAAAAAAAGGTGTCAAATAGATGGCATAATTCCTCATCAAAAAATAGAGTGATGTGGACACAAGACTCATTTTTACATGGGAAGACAAATAAATAGTTTAGACTCAAAGACCGAATACAACTAAGTAAATTTTCATAAGCCCTAAACTAACAAGGTTGCATCGTATTATTGAAATACATCTATATACACGATCTTGGGAGTATTTTAAGTGTCAATCCAAAAAAAAAAGTACATTAAGTAATAGGGTTTTTACACCCCCTTCTCCCAAGATATTTTATGTGACATGGACCTTTGGGCTACTCACCCTAGATTAATAGTATGTCTTTGACAAGTGAGGTTTGTCTAAAATTTAAAATTCTTGACCATCTAGATTGTCCCAAGCATGGATAATTATATATATGACTCACATTAATTGAGTTAAAATTTATTAAATTATTATGCAAGGTTCTATTCCTTTGCATAATGATTTCATTCATGGATCGCTTAGTGTAATCCCCTAGTTAACTAGACATGACTCAGGTTTTCATTACAAAAGGAGAGCTTAACTACTCAACCCCTTGGATCTCATAGTATATGTACCCTAATTTTTATACCCACCATGGAGTAGGGTTGAAATAATGTTGAAAGATAAGACCCTAGGTCAAAGTTTCCCTAAAGAACTTGTGAAGAAGATATGAATTCCCCTCCATAAGACAAATTGCATGAAAGAAATGACCAAGTTGAAAGACTTTAGAGGTTGTTTTTAGATCACCCAAACCATGTTGGTTTGGGCCAAACCAGGTGGGTTTGGGGGAGAGACTAGACAACATTATTCCCATGCCTTGGACTAGGCACAAATTGTAAGTGAAAAGGTGTTTTTGTTCACCCAAGTTCCCTATAAGGGATGGGGGAAAGCATATATGCACTCTTAATTTTTCACAAACAAACAAAATAATAATAAAACAAACACTTTTAAGAATTTAAAATCTATGTATGTGTCAATTTTATGTACCAAATGAAATGTTAGATTAAATGCTTTGGCCCCTTAGCTTAAATTTATAAAAACATGAAAGAATTTTCACAAAACAACTTTAACACAAATCACCTAGGCTACTTGTAATCACTTAAAACCAAATGTTCAAGACTTAGTTATTCATTTTAAGCACCAAAATGAAGTGTTCAAGAGCTTAAACTTTCAGATTTATGTTATAATCTCACCTTGGTCCTACAAGGGTTAGAGAGTTTACTTCTAATTTAAATAACATTTATGGATGAGAAAACAAGTTTTGAAAATATAGCTCTCAGTTTTCTCTTTATTTTTTTTACACATATACCAATGTTAGTTAGCTATGACTAATGTCATTTACCATAGAAATGATGCTAGTTGGTAATAACTGATACCGGTTAATAGAGATTGAGATCAGTTGCTTGTGAACCTAAATTCAAAACAAAAATTATTCCAAAAACATTTGTTATCCAAAGTTAGTACAAAAACTCCTCAAAACCTATAATAATATGATTAGATAAGGGAAACACAATTCAATGAAACGAAGAAATAATAACTAAGAGTTCTAAAAAGCTTCAAAATCCAAGTTTTGTAAGTTGTGTCCTATGCTACACCCTAATCAATGGTGGTTACCCAAAACCAATAATGGTTAGGTAGAATCAATGATGGTTATTCCTAACTGATGTCAATCTCACTGTAAATTTGAGTTAGCACAAAAAATAAAAATATAGTAAAAATAAAGCTAAAACTCTAATTTTGAATATATTCAAGCATTCATTTAAAGTGTTAGGAGTTGCATATTGATCTCTTTGGTACATGGGATGCTTTAGTTCCTACCAAGCATGCCATTTGTGATCATATGAATTTGAAAATAGAGAGGAGGTTAGATCAAGTGTTGGTTCCACAAAATAATGAAATCAACACACTAACATGCTAACATCTCTAAGTTTAGATCTTAAGTGGAGCATAATAGACAAAATACAATTCAAAACCCAAATAAAATGTAAATAACAACAATCCATACTTTCCTTGATAGCTCCAAGTGATGTTTTTGTGGCTTACTTGGTTTGTGCTTAAAAAGCCTTTGGCAATGGAGTTTTCTTTGCTCCTTCTCTCCTTTACACCATTAGATTGTGGCTTTCTTGGTATGTCTTATGCTTTATTAATGGCTTGGCTCAATATTTTGGCATTATAATTTATTATCATGAGTCTTATGCAAAAATCTGCATTATAACTCCATAATTTCTAAGTTTTCTTTTTAATAGGCAATGGCTTGTATTTATAGGCTTAGGAACTAACCTCGATTCAAGGTGAGTTAAAGTGTATTTTAAACATGGAATGAGTTTAAACATAACCTAATTGAGTTAAATAACCCTATTAGAGTTAAAAGGTGTCAATAAATCATGATTTTTAATTAATAGGCATGGATGAGATATTTTGAGATATTTGTAAAGGCTTGACAACTCATAAAAGGTAATCATGAAAAGCTAAGATATTTCATATTTTTAAATTTCCATTTTTAGTAATTCATTAATTGCACATGGATAATTCAATTAGGCATTTAATTTGGTTTGTATTTTTAATTAATTTTTTTTAAACATTTAACTCTTTCAAGATTTGATTTATGTGTGCACTTGCCCCACTTAATAGGTCTATAGGCCAAATTGACTATTGTAATGCCACAAGATGATTAGGGATGAATACATGATAGGTTATTTTTTTATAGGTAGGATACCCAAAATATGGATGTCTCAATATGATTATGAGCTTTTATGAATGATGCACAAGCAAATTTGGGATGTTTAGTGATTCTTGGGCTTAATTTGTAATGTTTGGTAAGAATCGGTCCAAATTTCAGTCCAAATTTTGGTCAAAGGCCATTGGTGGCCAGTTTTATGTGTTTACAAAAACTAAACTCTTAGGAGAATATTAGTCAAACTTATACAAGTTTAGGGTAACATGGGATTAGACCAAGGTTGTGGGTGACCTATGGCTAGGCTAAACCTCTAGTTTATGGGGCTAGCTCCCTTGATACATCAATTTGAGCTACTTCCTAAGACCTACTAATTTTTTGGGGTGAAAGAGATAGATAAATACATGAAATAAACCTAACCTAATGAGGTGATGCACCAATATTGACTTATCCACTCTATTTGAACTCTTAAAAACACTAATGAACTAAGAAAATTACTAAATCACTATCTACTAGGACTTATAAGAACTAGTGTTTCATATAGAGGCTATACTAAGTGACTATAACATGAGGGAAATGAAAGGAAGGTCTGATTCAAGACACTTACCAATCAAATTCCACTTCAATCTCAATCACCATCACTTTTGCACACTATGTGACTTGTATCGAACATCTACTAACATCTAAGTGAGGTAAGGACCTACAAAGGGAGAAAATATACCACTTATGCATATAAAAAAATCAACTAACACATTAGATACTAACATGAAGAACATGAAACAATCCCTATATTATCTCAAGAAGTGACAAAGTACAAATTTGGGTATAATCTCTTCATACCCAATAAAGAGATGAATATAATGGCCTTAGAGACTCAATATATAAAACATGAGCAGAGAAAGAGAGGTAAAGTTGATGTACAAGTGGTATGGATAGAATGACCTTCATTCTCTTCAATAATGATTTTTAACCTACATAATAGTCCCATCATCATCTCTCCATGCATTGCCTTCATGATTGGTAGTCTTCAGTAAGCCTTTTAGGCATTGATATGGAGTATTGGAAGACAATTAAATTTTTTTTGACCTCATCCAAATCATGGCCATGATAATATGGTCAATCATCCTCTCATGATAGTTACAAAGGTGTAATCATGCTCAAAATAGCCTTCATAGATCATTAGTAGCCTCTTCCCTCTTGTGCATGTTGACCAGGCCAAAGAAAATTATTCCATCCTCCATGATAACGATGAGAAGTGTGTTTGCCTACCTTCATGAGGTAATTACAAAGGTGTAAATACCCTGTAATTACTCACTTATCAGGCTTTCTATGCTAAATAATCTTCTCTTGTTGCTTAAAATAGGCCTACTAGACAACTAGGCTTGGTAACTTAGTGTTTGTTGCTTGGTTAGCCATGGAATCTAAATAGAACCTTAATAATAGGTAAGAGATCATGTTTCAAGTCCATAAAATCATACCACACTAAGACTTAAGATTTTCTAATAGTGTAAACCTACAAATTTCCCTCATCTATATGACTAAGTCACCTTTTACTTAGCACATCTAGATTGCATGTTGAGTAAAGACCTACAAGGAAATTTCTAGGGAGAATTGTTAGTGTTTCATGATTTGAGAGGGTTAAATATGCCTCATACTACCTTCCTCCATTATTTTCAATTCTCCATTAAGTTATGTACTATGAAAACATCACTAAACCTTATAAAAATAGAGTTTATTGGACGTATGTATCATTATTTATACAGACCAGTGACATGGATGGGACATCCTCAAAGTTAATCATGTGATTAAAGTGTATTTAAGACCAATTAATGGAATTTGAGTGCAAATATATGAAAAAATTCTTTAATCAAGTCTATATTAGGGTTTATGTAAGGTTTTAGTGGCCTACCATATTAACAATGGTTCATAAAGTACAAGACTCAAACCCAAAACTTATGACCATGGATATATATCACCTATACCCTTATAAAACTCCTAATTTACTTTTGGTCACATGCAACTTGTATGGTGAGATATGAGTGAAATTTGGTGGACCTTGATTCCTTGGTCAAGCATTCTATGTAGGTTGTAGTGTTTAGGTTCATTCATAACTATGGGATCCTTAATGCAACTCTTTCCTCCATGAATGGTGAGTTCCTAGGGGTTATCAACTCACCCTAATAGAACTAGGCTTGAGTTATTTTTCTTAGTGATATATGAATATTGGATTTGGTAGCTGACATGGCAAACTAGGGTAGTGTAATTTGAGAGAAGTATTGAGACTAAGTTGACCTTTTCCTTGCTATCCTCTACCCAAAACACCCCCTTAAGGTCTAAAAAATTATAATACACCTTATTATGTCCTTAATTTTTCTATAGGGATCTGGATATGCCACAAGGGGGAGGTTACAATTTTGAAGCCTAAGGGTGCTTTTAAGCCTAATAGGCCTAAACTAAGATTGAGCCACTTGTAGGTGAATTGGTGACTTCAATGTCACCAGATCATGTGATTTCCATTTTTTCACCTCTAAAACTTTTTCTTAGCTTCTAAATCTACTAGTTTAGTTCTTTTATCTTGTAGTTTTGTTTTAAGTGCCATTACCCAGTCTGAGTGTTTGACAATTGGGTTAGATACTTGGGTAGGATCTTCTCTTCCTCTATAGATATGGTGGAGTCTAAAACTCATTAAAAATTATCTCAAGACTTGAAAACACTCTTTTATCTATGCCTCCATGGATTTTTCTCTCTTTACCATTCATATTATGCCTAGGGTTTGTGGATAACCAGGCCTGTGTATCTCTAATGGCTGGGTTTGGTGCATTTTTTATTCAATATAAGACTCATATTATCATGTAAACTTTTTTATATCTTACTTACTTCTCCCTTAGTTTATTTTAGACCTCTAAAAGCCACCAAAACATGTAGATGTTTTTAATTCATATGCATAAACCTGAGAAGTCAATTTTAGGCCTAATTAGGCTATTAAGTCCTCTTTTTATGTATCTCAAAGGAACAAAACATTGACTATAGATATATAAACTTAGAAAAAAAATTAATATAGTTTTATTTCATTATTAAACTTAATTTTTCTATCAAACTTACACTTATTTACTAATTACCTTACCTATAGGTGGCAGTCCTACAATTTTTACTGTGTAAGGGGACAAGTCTCCTTTTAATTACAATTTCTTTTCCATTTATCAATGTATATCATGTTTATATGGGTATATCAATATAAATGTATTATTCTCACCTTGAAGGCTCCTTAGAGTGGGTTTCTATGCTCAACTTATTATGTTTTTATAATCAGGCCTATAGGTGGTGATTTTAGGCCTTTTTCTAAGAATGTGTTGTGAAATGAAGTTTGAGACTTCCATTTTGATGGAACTTGTTTTTTTTTATTATATTATTTAATGTTTCCTTCATTCCTCTACATATATTCAACTTTATCACTCCATTAGAGTTTCTTGGACTTGTCAACATAGCCATGTTTGTATTGAAGCCTTGACTGAGTTGTCTTCTTAGGAAGAATTGATGTATTGATCCTTGATGGACCTATTGATGCTTCTAAGTGTACCATAGGTGCTCTCAGTGTTTAAATAAAACTTCTCATTTTAGAATCCTAAGAATTAAGAGCTTGATTTGTAGGTATTTGGCCATTGTGGTGACTATGGTGAAATATCAGCAAATCAAGGTAGACTATTCCATAATATTTATATGATTTGGTGGTTGGGAGCCACCATGATCCGAGCCTTTGTGAATTTTGGTGAATCTTGATCAAAGTCCTAAACTACACTAATCTAAGTGAATATTTGACAATGAGGTCTAAGCTATAGTGAGTTATTTAAAAAGGGCGATAAAAAGAAGGGTAAGGTAGAAAGGAAGTGAATGTGATTACTAATCTTTATCTCACACATTATGACAAAGTTTTAGTTGACTGAAAATGCATTTAAACTAGTATGTAATGAAAAATAGCTAATGCTCAATTTTCACTATAACTAGGTGAAATTTTGAGGATAAGTTGAAAATACAAGTAAGAATTAAGAATGCTTTAATGTTTTTCTACTACTCCTAGATAGCCAATGCACATCTTTGATGTAGAACAAATTAAATTGAAAGAAATTATGATCTTTTCAACTAATCTAGTGTAGCATAGATTAACAACCATATAACAAGAATGCAATTCAAAATTTAAAGAAACCATTCAATTTTGATGTCTAGACAAGCAATTAAGAGAAAAGCTAGTAACCCTTAACACAACCATATAGAAAAACTTTACATAATTCCTTAGCTATATTAATTATTCCAAGTATAAAATTTTTTCTCAAAAATATCTCCCTTTGAAAAAAGGAAACCCTTCCTATTTATAGAAAGCATAGGTGTTATACCATTTAGTTTTCAAAATACATATGTGTACAATAAGGATAGTTATTCTTGTATGAAAATTATAAAATACATATGACCTTCTATGTTGAACTGACCTAAAAAGTGTATATTCTAACAAACTAGTATATACTTATACAATAGAATATTCTATTTTTACAAATGTGTGGAAAATTATAATCTATAGAATCTTCTATCAAGTTAGTGGTGGGCCCTCTAGCTATCTTTATTGGAGCATGCTTTTGGCTTAGTGTGTTACTTGATAATTAGTTCCAAATCTACTACAAGATTCATCAAACATCCACCCTCTTGGTCTCCTAGTTTATTGAATTCCTTGTCATTCCTTACCATGGCCTCCTTGATGCTTCTAGCCACTATAATTCTCTCTCTTGAATTGAATATGATATCCATGATCTTATGTTTCTCACTACTAGACCAACCCTAGACCTTTCCCTTTATTTATTGAATCATGATAGTGGGTCTCTAGCTAAACTCTTCTTCATCTATTAACCTAATAGTAGTGGGTTGTGAAGGCTCAATTAGCATGGTTCCTAGGAGTTTATCAATCTTGATCACCAAAGTCTCATCTTCCTTCACATGTTCATTGACATTATTGTGCCATGTTCTCAAATCTTGAACTTTGTCTATAATAACTCTTAGGACTGTACTCAAATGTCCTAGGATAATAGTTCTAAAAACTGTGATCTACCTTTCTACCTACATGTTAATGAGCTCAGTTATTTGATCTTTTGAAGCTTGCCACTGGATGACCAAAGCTTTGGTTGCTTCAAATTGTTATATCAAAGCACTCTACCTAATTTTCAAGGCTTTTAAGGCTTAAAACATATCAAATAATTTTTCACAAAAAATTCTTATCACATCATTAGGTATATAAAGGATGGCCTAGGCTTCAACGTTATGTTTCTCCTTCCTCATGTTGGCAATATATTATTTCAATCCCCTAATTCCTACCATTACTTTTTTTTATTGAGCCCCAACTAGGCTCTCCACATCCTCTTGGTGAATGGTATGCTCTCCCAATTCATGTCTTCCCACTAGAGTTAGACCTACAAATGGTTCCACCTTTTGAAAGGTGAAGTCCTCTGTACCCACCACAACCTTCCTTGTGGTGATCTTTTCTAGCCCTAAAGTATCTAGATTGAAATTTACTATAGTGTTGGGCTCTATGAACTTGATGGTCTCTATAATTTCCACCTTTGTGTTTTTGGACTCCCTTGGAGCATCCATTTTCTTGTCATTAGGACCCTTTACTTCCACTAGTCTTTTTTCTTCTTATTCCTATATCATTTTATGAATCCATGGTTGAAGGTATTCATTAACATCAATGCTAATATTTTGTGTCAATGCACATGAATGGGCCATGCAAGGAATCATTTAGAGTTTCCCATATATAAACCAATCTAGAATGACTGGCCCATGGATGAGGAACTCATCACTAAACAAATTTATATCTTGGGTTAGATGGATAAATGGAAGTTTTGGTTTCTTGGATGTAGCAAGGACAAGGGTTAAATATGCTTTCCTCTTGCTCTAAGTTGTAGTTGGAACTAAAGCCAACTCAAGTTATTTGCCTTTATCTTTCTCAATACCCTCCATTTGTTCATGAGTCTCTACAACTTTCCCTACTTGGGTTCCAAGGTCTTCATCTGTTTCTTCTCTATCTGAGTCATAGAATTCTTCAAGAACCTTTAAATCAACCTCAACTCTTTCATATAGCTCAAGAGCTACCATTTCTACATGTTCCACAAGATATGGTGGTTTTTTTGGAGGACCTAATGATGAGGCTACTTCACTTGACCTCTCTTCTAATTGCTTCTTACCATGTTCTTAAGGTTATGTCAATTCCATTTGAGGAGGTAGCTGAGGTGTCTTAGAGGTGGAAGGAAGTATATGATACTAGAGTGGGTGTATTTTCTATATGTCTTATGTTGGTTTTTGATCATGTGTTATCCTGTGTTCCAACTTGGTATTTCACTCTTTAAGCCTACCCAACACTTCCTTAAAAGTGCTCACTACCCCTTTAGGATCCCACATCCTTAATTCATCCAATTGGAAGATAAAAGCTTCTCTCTACCTAGACATGATGTCTACTTGCTTCCAGTCTGTTAATGTGGGTTCTTCTAATTATCAGGGGAAATGGGTGGAGGAGGCCTTTTTTATTTTCTTTGCATACCCCATCAATTCCATTAATGAGTTGTAAGGTGATTTATTGCTTGACCAACTTATTCCCCAATAGGGAGTGAGTTGTTGATTTATCAAAAATGCACATAGGAAAGCTAGGTGGGATTGACATAAGTGTTTATGGTAGCTTGAGAAATAATATTCAACAAGGTCATGACAACCCTAATTCCTTCCCTAAACTAATCAATTAGAATTCTTCCTTGTAAATATCTAAATACATGGTTTCCCTGGTTGAGCCATGGTCTTAGGATGGTGTCAATGTCATTTTGAGTAGTCTAATTCTTGATTGAGGGTAAATCAACATGGGACTATGGAAGTTTTTATTAACCCTCAAAGGCTTAGGGGAAATGTAAGAAATATTTGTATATGTTACATCATGCACAATCTAGTCATCATCTACTCTATAATCAATAAAAAGTGGAACAAGCATGTTGATACAATGAAGTACCTAAGGTTTAACATTTACATGATGAAGCCTAACCAATTACACAACAACAAGATCTTGGTATTTGGTGTTGACTAACTCAATTCTCCTCTCATTTTGAGTAAGGGAATACATCTCTTCTATGGTGAAGAAGACCTTAGACTAGTTCTTATACCCATTGTTCAATGCCATAATGTCCAACTCTATGTCCTTGAAAACCCTACCCAAGTGGTTTATAGACAAGTAAAGCTATGTCTCTTCCCTCCTTGTTGTCTTCCCACTACCATTATGTCTCAACCTTTTAAGATGCTAAAAAAATTACTCTATAAAAGTCTCAAGATTGTTCTTTTCACACTTACAATTATTTTACAAGTTCAGTTGTGATTCAACCATTCACAATCTTCCTATTTTATGAAAGTTTTAGGTTCTCTAAGAGCTTTAATGATGGAAGTGATTTATACCTAGGTTCATTCATGCCTTTGATTTAATTAAGACTTATGTGTTTATACCTTTTCTTTTCTATATTGACAAAATCTAAGTTTTGTCATCTTTTACTTATATGTATCCTATGTGGCATCCATTTAGTATCATTTCATAGTGTTTTTCATAAATGTCTTAATAAAAAAATAGTCATTAGCCTTTGAATTATGCCCTTAGTTTCACTCTATTGGATCAAGATCTAAGGATCAAGTACCATCCATTGATCATAATCCTGAGTTTATTACCTCATTGGCCTCATAAGTATCAAGCCCCATAATTATGCCACCTGGCATATCGTCACACCATTAATTTCTATTTTTTGGGCTCCTTCCATGTGTTGAGCTCTTAGGCTCCCTAAGTCTTATTCAAATATCTCACACTAGTGGATCATGTTGGTATGATTAAGTGAGAGTCATAGGATCTTGAAAGATGCATAAGGTTTATGTTAGTCGAGAGGGTCATAAAAAGACCTAGGTTAAATTTCTTAGTCCTAATTTTTTTTGTTGATAAACATGATAAACTTATGACTAAGTTTCATTTTGCATAGCCTAAGTTAAAATATTAAAGTGGACCCTTTTTTATAAAGATATCACAAAAATGCCTTCCTTGTCTAAGCAAAAATGTTTGACAAGGTTTAATTCAGTGGTCTCAGAAACATCATAAACTTCCTCACGATCATCAAATGACATTCATGAGATCATTGAATTTGACTTCATGAAACATCTTTTACTAAATGAAATATTGACACATGGATACTTTGTAGAGATTCCCAAGGTCTTAGATCCATCTCACTTCATTAGATCAGAGGAGTGAGATCTGTCAAATCATGATTCGAGTAATCACATATGATTGGTTTGTAGTGACCCCATAATGATCCTCAAGGTTTTATCATTTCAATTCTCAACTCACATTGTCTGATCATGATCTCTATCATAGAATGGACCATATATTTTTTGCAATGGGATCTAGTTATAGTCCATCCTAGGGATTTCTATGCTTCATTGGATTGGTTTTTGTGATTAAGTGAGATCTGTTGGATCTTACAAGAAGTACAAACATTAAGTTAGGACCCATGGATCATAAAAAATTAGGCTAAGTTTTAATAATAAGGTCCCACTTATATTAATAAACATGAGGGGGACTTAGGATTAAAGTTTAGGCTAAACATTAATTAAAGGGGACTCAGGTAGGAAATGGAAAGGGACCCCATGAAACCAAGTTAATAAAAAAAGATGTTTATGAGGAAAACATAAAGAATTAAGTGATTTAAATGTCAAACATTCCCACCAATTTATTCCCACTAAATTTAAATTTAAATCAAAGGGTTTTTTTGAATTTAGGATTCTATTAAAGGGGGTCCAAGATTAAATTTCATAGACCAAAAGCTAGTAGAAGCATGGTGGATTCCTTGCCTAGTAAAAACCATTGTTTTCTCCATGGAACCTACATTTATCATAAAATAAGGTAAACCATTATTAGCACTATGCACACCAAAATTAATTATACACATAATATGCTACCTTATCAGAGTGGATGATCTTCAAATTTTACAAAAACCCTTATCAAGGGAAATGGGTGGAGGATGCCCTTTTTCTTTTTTTTGCATACCCCATCAATTCCATTAATGAGTTGGAAGGTGATTTATTGCTTGACCAACTTATTTGTCACATATACATGTAACCTATATGGTGGGTGCATGGCTCTCACAATTCTAATTATGGTGTAATCATGATGGTACTAAATATCCCCTATCATTTCCATGTGCATCTAGATTAAGGGGTACATTTTAGGCATAGGGGATCTAGTTATAGCCTTAAATAAAGTGGGATATATGAAGTCATAAATGAATTTCATATGGTTCTTATATTTGAAAATATGAAACTTTTAGTAATGGTGGGAAATGGCTATTTTACCCCTAGGGGACTAGTTCTTGATGTGGGGGAACTTGATAGAAGCAAGCAAAGCATCAAGCAAATAAGACATCATAAAGAATTGTTTGTTGGTCTTTCTCTTAATGGATATAAATTGGTGACCTAATTAGATGCTTATGATGTCCCCAATAGGGGGGTGAGTTGTTGATTTATCAAAAAATACACATAAGAAACCTAGGTGGGATTGACATAAGTGGTTATTGCAGCCCCAGAAATCCTATTCAACAAGATCATGATAACCCTAATTCCTTCCCTAAACTAAACAATTAGAATTTTTCCTTATAAATATCTAAATACATGTTTTCCTTAGTTGATCTATGGTCTTAGGATGGTGTCAAGGTCATTTTGAGTGGTCTAATTCTTTATTGAGTGAAAATCAACATAGAACTACGGAAGTTTGTAGTAACACTCAAAGGCTACAAGGGTAATGTAAGAAATACTTATATATGTTCCATCATACACAATCCATTCATCATATACTCTAAAATCAAGAAAAAGTGGAGGAAGTATATTGATACAATGAAGTACCTCAGGTTTAATGATTGCACAATGAAGGCTAGCTAATTGTACAAAAACTAGGTCATGGTATTTGGTGTTGATTGCCTCAATTATCCTCTAATTTTGAGTGAAGGGATACATTTATTCTATGGCAAAGAAGACCTAAAACCAATTCTTGCACCCATTGTTTAATGTCATGATGTCCAACTTTGTGTCCTCAAAAACCCTACCCAAGTGGTTTATAGACAAGTAAAGATCTATCTCTTCCCTCCATTGTTGTCTTCCCACTACCTTTCAATATGTTGAACACTTACTCTATAAAACTCTTAGGATTGTTCTTCTCACACTTAGAATTATTTTTCTAGTTCAACTATGACTCGACCATTCATAATCTTCCTATTTTATGCATGTTTTTAGGTTCTTTGAGAGCTTTAATGGTAGAAGTGATTTATACCTAGGTTCATTCATGCCTTTTATTCAATTAAGACTTATGTATTTATACCTTTACTTTTATAGATGGACAAAATCTAAGTTTTATCATCTTTTGCTTATGTGGATCCTACGTGGCATCTATTTGGTGTCATTTCATAGCATTTTTCATAATTGTCTCAAGGACAAATAGTTGTTAGGCTTTGAATTATGCCCTTGGTTTTCTATATTAGATCAAGATATGAGGATCAAGTGCCATCCATTGATCATAATCTTAGGTTTGTTACATCATTAAATGTCATAAGTATCAATCCCCATAATTATGCCAACTGGCATATCATCACACCATTATTTTCCAATTTTTTGGCTCTTTTCACATGTCAAGCTCTAAAGATCCCTTAGTCTTATTAAAATATCTCACACTATTGGATCATGTTGGTACAATTAAGTAAGAATCATAAGATCTTGCAAGATGCATGAGGTTTAAGTTAGTCGTGAGGGTCATAAAAATACCTAGGTTAAATTTATTAGTCCAAAGTTTATTTTGTTAATAAACTCAAAAACCTAAGATTAAGGTTCATTTTTGATATCCTAAATTAAAATATTAAATTCAACCCTTTTTTTATAAAGATATCACATAAAGGCCTTCCTTGTCTAAGCAAAAATGTTCAAGTTTAATTCGATAGTCTTGGGAACATCATAAACTTCCTCATAGTCATCAAATGATGTTCATGAGATCATCAAATTTGACTTCATGAAAAATCTTTTACTTAATTCAATATTGACACATGGGATATTCATAGATCTTCCCAAGGTCCTAGATCCATCTCACTTTATTGGATCAAAGGAGCAAGATTTGTTAGATCATGATTTCAGTAATTGCATTTGATTGGTTTGTAGTGACCCTATGATGAACTTTAAGGCTTTATAATTTCAATGCTCAACTCACATCATCTAATCATGATCTCTTCCATAGCGATGACAATAGATCTTTTGTAGGGGGATCTAGTTATAGTTTTTCCTAGGGCTTTTTATGATCTATTGAATTTGATCCCACAATTAAGCAAGATCTATTAAATATTACAATAAGTATGAAAATTAAGTTAGGACCTATGGATCATAAAAACATGGGCTAAGTTTTAATCATAAGTTCTCGCTTATATTAATAAACATGAGGGGGCTTAGGATTAAAGTTTAGGATAAACATTAATTAAAGGGGACTCAAGTAGGAAATAGAAAGGGACCCCACAAAACCATTTTAATTGAAGTTAGAATAAACAAGGAAATTTATGAGGAAAACATAAAGACTTAAGTTATTTAAGTGTCAAAAATTCCTACCAATTTATTCCCACTAAATTTTAATTCAAATCAAAGGGCATTTTTGAAGTTAGGGTTCTTTTGAAGGGGGTCCAAGATTAAATTTTGTAGACCAAAATCTAGTAGAAGAATGGTGGATTCCTTGCCTAGTAAAAACTAGTGTTTTCTCCATATAAATTGCATTTATCATATAATAGGGTAAACCATTATCATCACTATGCACACCAAACTTAATTATACACATAATATGCTACCCTATCAGAGTGGATGATCTTCAAATTCTACAAAAACTGTAGGATCACAATAAGGATTTTAATGACAAGTTTCTAAGACATATCAAGGGCCCCAATTTTAAAAAATATGGGGATGTTGGAATAAATAAATGGTGACTCATAGGGGAAACATAGCCATATGTTAGAACCCAAAGGCTTTGGTTCAGCAAAAAACTAGGTCACTTATTCTATTGGACCCATAACATCATCATGATTTATTCATGGTTGAAACATGTTTTTCACCTACAAGATTAGGTTTAATTTATAGGATATATTCATCTTATGTGTGTGATTTTATTCCACTTACTATTTTCCATGGGATTCAGGGAACAACTTTCAAGTTTCATGTGCTTGATTATTTACACCGATTTATAGGACATGGTTATTCATGAAGGACCATATTTTTTGTTTAGGGGAGGCTTGGGAATTGCTATAATAACATATAGGCATCCATAGCCCTAATAGATATGCCTTTGGATCCACTCAAGGCCTTTCTCCATTGCTAGCTAGACATCCATAGTCCTGGTGGAGATTACCCAAATCACCTATGTTTAAAAGCTTTAAATTTTACATTGAATTCTTATTTTTGTATGTTTTGACATACATTTTAATGATTTTGGTAAGGTTGGGAACCAAGATACCTAAGTTTTAAGTATTATACTCAAGTGATTAATTTTTAGATGATCACCTATGGTTGCAACCATTGTCTCAGGCAAGGATGTCTTGTTAAGTGCAAAGATGATTTTATCCTAATAAGTTAAACTTTCATCTTATAAGTACAAGTCTTCTTGGAACCATACTTATTTCAAGTAAATTCCTTGGTTTGAATATAATAAGGAACCTTTTCATTTTCCTTTACTAGTTTCTTCATGTTGTATCACTAAGCTCATATTCCAAGTCTATGATCATCATATGTATAAGGTTCACATCTCATTCCTAAATCCAGGGAATTTAAGGTAGACAAGATACTTTGAACATGGGACTTGTTCATAAATACTTATTATAACTAAGGAATAAGGTAGAAGCAAACAAAAAAATAATGACAAAAGCAAACAAATATTTACAAATAGAACCAAAATAAAAAAACTAACTAGCCTATCTATTCTAACCTAATGAATCTTACAAATTTTATTCCATGAGGACCCTAGGGGGAGTAGTAAAAAAATAGTGTTTGAGATACTTACCATTGGTGGGTAATGTAAATTATTCTCCCTAAAGGTCTTTTAGCTTGAAATTTTTGTTTCCAAGTGTTTCAATAATCTAATATGGGCCAATCTATAGAGGTGTGAATATACCATGCTTACCCTTAGGTTTAGATGCTTTGTCCCAAAGTAGGACTAGGTCTCCTTATCTGAATACCTTCACTTTTGACCTCTTATCAAACCATATTTTCACCATGGTCTGATGCTTTCTAAAATTATCAAAGGATTCTTCCCTTACATCTTCCATGTGAATGATATCTAGTAACCTAGAATTTATAAGTTCCTAACTTTCTTCCATGTATTCATGCATAAATATGAATGTGGTAAATTTGAGGGTGATAGGAAAGATAGTCTCTTTTCCATACACCAATATAAATGGTGATGCCTTTAAAGCTTGCATGATTCAAATTCTATCTACCCATAGAGCATATTTGAGGAGTTTGTGCCAATTCCTAGGCTTAGCTTCAACAAAAAAAATTATTACCTTGATTAGGTTCTTGTTGTTAGATTTCAAGATGCCATTTCCTTGGGGGTAATGGTTGGAGGAAAACTTTATAGAAATTATATTTTCATAAGCCCATTTGATCATTTTTATGGACACAAATGCATATCCATTATCATAGACCAAGGAGATTAGGGTTACAAATCTAGTACAAATGTTTTCTTCTAAGAAGTTGGTCACTTCTTTTGTCCTACAGTGTTTGGTGGCTATAACTTCAGTCCACCTTGTGAAATAATTTATGGTAGTCAGACATATTTATGGCCTTCAAAATAATTGGGTTTAATCACTCCTATGAAATCTAACCCCCATTATGCAAAGGTTTTATCAACCATCACTGGTTGTAGAGGCATGGCTACCTTTGACTCTTTAGTGCAAAATATCTGACATGAATGACATTTTCTTATGTGTTTGTGAGCATCCTTAAACATAATGGGCCAATATTAACTAGCCTTAAGGATTTTTTGGGATATTATTCTTCCTGATTGATGTCCATTGCCTATTTTATCATGGAAAGTACTCATGATTTGAGAATCCTCCTCCTTGGATACACACCTTAGATAGACTCCTTCAAAGTTATTTCTATACAATACTCTATCTTTGATTAAATAGTGAGAATGAGTCTTAGGGATATTTTATACTCTCTTATGAATCCTATAAGGAAAGTACCATTAATCATCACATGAATCAAGGAGTCATACCATTCATTGGGTTGGAAGTCATGTTGTTTAACTTGCATGACATGTATCTTGGGATTGGTGTTGGCAATCATCTAGACTAGACCTGGGTACCTTACGAACTTATTTTTTTCATCTATATATCATAATCTTATAATAATGACATATATTTACCTATATCTTCACCCAATTCATTTTGAATCATCATATCTTTATAACAAGTTTTGGTAAGATAAGATGTACTTTATTTTTGAGGATGTAATGTCTTAACTCTTTTACTGCTTTTACTAGTGCATATGCCTAGTTGTCAATCAGGGAATAGTTTAATTCAACATTTTTTGAAATTGGTACTCATGAAGGCTATTAGGTGGTCATTCCCATCAACTTTATGAGTTGGGACTGTATCTATTATGAAATTAGAAGTAAATGAATATAAATAGAAGTCTTTTAAAAAGTTTGGACTTATCAATACTAGGGATTGATTGATTGCTTTTTTGATACTATTAAATGATTTCTTGGACTCCTCATTCCAAGTGATTTTGGCATCTTTCTTGAGCATGTCATTTAGTGTTTTAAAAATTTTAGAAAACCCTAAGATGAACTTCCTGACAAAGTTTATCTTGCCAAAAAATGACTTTAGCTCTTTCTGACTAGTTGGGATCCCTATCTTAGAAATGGCTTCCACCCTTTCAGGATCTATGGAGATCCCATCTTTAGTGATAATATGACCTAGTAAATTTCCTTTAGTGACATAAAATATGCTTTTATTTGGGTTGAGAGAAATTCCATACCTTCTACACCTCTCAAACACTTCCTTTAGGTGTGTGAAATGATCTTCCCAATTTATAGAGAATATTGTTAGGTCATCCATGTAGATTATGATGCATTTTCTAACTATACCTTGGAAAACATGGTCCATGGATCTTTGAAATGTATCCCCTAAATTAATTATTCCAAAGGGCATCCTTTTATATGTAAAGGTTACCCACTTAGTAGTAAAGATTGTCTTCATTCTATCTTCTTTGTCCACTAACACTTGGTTATACCCTAAAAAAACATCAAGGAAGGACAGTATGGATGACCCTAAAATAACCTGTATCACCTAGTGTAGAGAGGTCAAAAAATAATTTTCCTTTTTAGATGCTTTGTTTAGATTCCTAAAGTTAACGAATAATTTGATTTCACCATTCTTTTTTTTTACTAGAACCAAGTTGACAACCCAAGTGGAGTGCCTAATCGAAAACACAATCCTTGCATCGAACAGCTTCATGACTTATTTATATATCATGGATTCTAAGATGGGGTTGGCATGCCTTTTTTTTATCTAAAGGGTTTATATTTTTCTTTGAGGGGTATAGTGTGTGTGATAACCCTTGGATAATTTTTTTTTAAACCAGGCAATTACATCTTTATACTTGGTGAGTAACTCTCTAGCTTTTTTATTCTCCATTTCTATGCAAGCCTTCCCCACATTAACTTGCTAGGGTTGATTCATGGGTCAAAGTTTCATTTCATTTTAATCTTTCCAACTTAGCTTGGGATCCTTAGGGGTTTCATTAAGTTTGTCTTGATCAAATAACCTTTCTAATGAAAGCATTACCTTGGGTATCTTGTTATCATTTAGCTAAAACATTTTACCATTGAATTATCTTTTAGGGTTAATTCCATTAGTTTCATCAATAATATGAGCTTTAAAAGTTCATGAGTTAGTTAAAAATTTAAATATATATTGATCACCATTGAATATGTGGAAGTGGTTCACATTATATGAGACTAAGGGGCAAGGTATTAATTCAATACTAATGTCAAGGGAATCTTAATCAGGCATGAGGTTGGCTACAGTAGAGGCTAGGTCATCAACACATTTTTTTATTCTCTAAGGATAGAGAGGATATTGAATGCATTAAAGGATTCTATCAGATCCTAAACTCTAAATTTATACTTCTTGAGGTATGAGAGCTTACATTGGTACTTTCTCCTCACTTAGTTGACTACAAGTTCATAATTTCCATAAACAAGTAACTCAACCTTTTTTTAATAGTAAATTATAACCCTAAGATAAGAGCCTCATATTCAACCAACTTATTGGTGCATGGGAATTGCAATATATAAGATGCATGATATTATTTTTTAGTAGGGTCTATCAAGACAATACAAACCCCAAATCTAGACTTGCATTTAACACCATCAGCATAATGTTTCCATAAACTAGGTACAACTTGATTGTTTTGGGAACCAACCACTTTTGTAGTATTTAAGGTGAAGACTCCTAAGTTAGAATCAAATAAATTAACCCTTTCATTGGTAGCATTATACTCAATAATCATATGCTTCATCCTCAGTTCCCTTTCCACTCTTATTTGGTTTGGAACACCTTTCCAAGGCAGCCATAGATGTGAAAAATTAGTTGACATATATCCATTTAATGCCTTGGTCCAATATCTACTTAACAGTAGTCCATATACATTTGGAATGTCTACTACTTGAATGTCAATAAATTTTTGCACTCTGGGTTCATTAGCTAACTGCATGTGTACATTTAATAATTCCCTAATGACTCTAACTCTTGATTTTTCCAATTTTGTAACTACCATATCAAACTTTATTGGGGTTAGTCCAAGATATTCACATATTCCTATTAGCATGATATTAATCAATGCCCTAGAATCTAGAAGATAATTATGGAGATTCTTACCAAATATCTTGACTATGAGTAGGAATGGTATAGATTCTACCTTGGCTATTTGCATGGTCACATTTGCACTATAAATCTTGGATGGCTTCCCAAGTTTCTTAGACAATGATTCTAATAACAAATCTCTTTGCTTTGTAATTTGAGTTAATTCATGAAAAGTGATGTTGGCCTTAATTTTATTCATGTCTTCAACAACGTTATAGCCAGTCCTACTTGGGGAATCAACACTAGGTTTGGAAGAACTCCTCTTGGGTGGCTTATGGTCATTCCTTTAAGTAGTATTAGTAGGGTTCTCATAATTATATGGGGGAGTTAAATTGGTCAATGCTTGTTTCTTCTCCTTATTCTTCAGAGGTTAGGTCTTCAAGAATTTCTAAAATGCTTGAATCTCTTCAGGAATATTTTTTGGTTCATTATCTTCTTGAAAAGGGAATTGGAATGTCTCTACCATATGGAATTGGTCTAATGACTTGGACCTAGAATAATCTTTAGCATTATCCTTGGTAGGGATTAATTCAAGTGTATCCATCTCTTCTTAAATTTTTTAAAAGGCTTTGTATAATTCAATACAATCAATCTCACCATATTTAGCAGTAGCATGCACTCTATAGTAATTAGGTAGAACAATGCCATTAAGATTGATATCCATGGTATTGTTACTAGAAAAGGGTTCATTAGCCTTGTTACTATTGTAGAATATATCATTTTGAAATTTATTTCTAGGTTTATTGAACTTTTAGAAAGTAAATTTTCTTCTAGAACTCTCACTAGTATTACCAACTTGTTTTTACAATTGAAGAAAATTAGTGTTGAGTTTTTGAACCATCTTTAATATAGACTCATTATTTCTCTTAGGGGTCTCATAATTATGGACATGATTATTTCTCATACCAGAGGTTAGTGTTAAGTATTTTTGATCATTAGTAAGAGATCCATTAGTAGTTTGGTGATTTAGGAATCCTAGAATTTGATTAGGAACATCATTACTAGTAAGCAATATACTTAGATTTAGGAGTTGATTAAGAGTAGGGATGTTTAGGTTTATTACTAGGAATAATGTTTAGAGAAGGAATCTATAGTCTAACATTAGGAATGGAGTAATCCAACTAACCTTGTGGTTGCATTTGATCACTAATAACTATTTCTTTAGAATAGGCTTGGGATAATGAAGCTATAACTAGAATAGATCTATTTAGGAACATAGAAGTCATGGGATATACTTCATCCTTGTATATTTCTAGGGTTTGTACATCATTGGGCTTATAAGGTTCAATGGTCTCACTATACATATTTTGGAATCAGGAATTAAAATATCTTATAGGATCACTTGCATCTCTCTTGATGGTTTTGAATTAATGATAAATGATACAAGGACTAATACTCTTGCTAAATTGGTCAATAAAAAGAGTGTTGAAATCATTCTAGGAGGTAATGCAATCATTAGGAAAATTAAGGAACCATTCATATGCTACATCTTTGAAATTAAATGGAAACATCCTACATGTTATATCCTCATGTATGACATTTAATAATTTTAAAGTAGCTTTGAAATATTTAACATGTTTTTCTATAGTTATAACACCAATGGGACTAAATATGGGTAAATATTTCTCAAGATTGTGTGGTAAATTATGGACTACACCTTATACATTAATGGGGGAGCTTCCTAACCAAGACATACCTATATGTGGTTAGAATGCAATGGTACCTTGAATAGGAGAGGTGGGTAAAGACTTGGAAAGTCTTTATCTACCTCTATCACATCTAGTTCTTTGATGAATTTGTAGCTCGAGTAAAGGTTCCTTTGTATTTGAGCATGATATGGTATGAATTCTAGCTAGTTCCATCTTTAAGATGGGAAATCTTGTTTAAAATAAAGTGTGTCAAGTTAATTTTTACAAATATCAAGGACTAAACATGAACACTAATCTAAAATCTACATAAATAAGATTAAAAAACATCAAATTTTATCTAAGATAGCCTAGAAATGTATCCTATTATGCAAATAGAGTTGGTCTTTACAAATTTGAGCCTATAATGAATCAAAATCTATATGAGATCACCTTATCTTTGAAAAAAATAAGTTGTCCTAATCTCAAATGTTGTAGATCTTCAAATTCAAAGCTATATTTACCAAAACTAAAGAATAATTTACCCAAGAACTATGATATTTGCCTTAAGAATGCATGAGATGGGTCAATAAATTCTAAGACTAATGATATTTACACCTTGGAGCAAAGATCCACTCAAAGGTGCAAAGATAACATCAACCTTTTTATCAATTAACACCAAGATTGATAGGCCCTCCTTCTAGCAAGAGTGGAGCTACTCCTATTGATGCCTCTAAGTGTACCATAAGTGCTCTTAGTGTTTAAAGAACACTTCTCATTTTAGAATCCTAAGAATTTATAGCATGAGTTGTAAGTATTTGGCCATTGTGGTGCCTACGGTGAAATAGCAGTAAAACAAGGTAGACTATTCCATAATATTTATATGATTTGGTGGTTGGGAGCCACCTTGATCCAAGCCTTTGTGAATTCTAGTGAATCTTGATCAAATTTCTAAACTACACTAATCTAAGTGAATATTTGACAATGAGATCTAAGCTACAGTGAGTTATTTAAAAAAGGGGATAAAAATAAGGGTAAGGCAGAAAGGAAGTGAATGTGATTGTTAATATTTATCTTAAACATTATGACAAAGTTTCAGTTGATTGAACATGCATTTAAATGAGTATGTAATGCAAAATAGCTAATGCTTTATTTTCGCTACAATAAGGTGAACTTCAAATGATAATTTAAAAATACAAATAAAAACTAAGTATGCTTTAATGTTTTACTACTACACCTAGATAGCTAATGCACATCTTTGATGAATAATAAATTATAGTGAAGCAACTTATGATATTTTTAACTAATATAGTGTAGCACAGATTAGTAATCTTGTAACAAGAATGTAATTCAAAATTTAAAAAAACCATTCAAATTCGATGTGTAAACAAGCAATTGAGAGAAAAGCTAGTAACCCTTAACACAACCATATAGACAAACTTTACAAAATTCCTTAACTATATTAATTATTCCAAGTATACATTTTTTTCTCAAAAATCTCTCCCTTTTAAAAATGGTAATCCTGTCTATTTATAGAAAGAATAGGTGGTGTACCGATCAGTTTTC
Source organism: Torreya grandis (assembly GCA_037957365.1). Taxonomy (NCBI): domain Eukaryota; kingdom Viridiplantae; phylum Streptophyta; class Pinopsida; order Cupressales; family Taxaceae; genus Torreya; species Torreya grandis. The sequence continues at coordinate 393,562 of JARHVA010006937.1, read as the reverse complement.
AAGATACATATGTGTATAATAAGGATAGTTTTCCTTGTATGAAATTCTAATATATATATATATATACACACACACACACACACACACACACACACACACACACACACACACACACACACACACACACACACACACACACACACACACACACACACACACACACACACACACACACACACACACACACACACATATATATATGACCTTATATGTTGGGTTAACCTAAAAAGTGTATATGATAACAAACTAGCATATACTTATTCAATATAATATTCTATTCTTACAAATGTGTGCAAAATTATAATCTATAGAATCTTCTATCAAGATGGTGGTGAGCCCTCTAGCTATCTTTATTAGAGGATGTTTTTGACCTTAGTGTGTTACTCATTGACTAGTTCTAAATCTACTATAGGCTTCTTCAAACATCCACCCTCTTGGTCTACCAATTTATTGAATTCCTTATCATTCCTTACCATAGCCTCCTTGATGCTTTGGGCCTCTATAATTTTCTCTTATAAATTGAAGATGATATCCATGATCTTATGATTCTCACTACTAAAATGATTCTAGCCCATTCCCTTTATTTCCTAAATGGTTGTAGTGGCACTTTATTTGAACTCTTCATCGTCTATTTACCCAATGGTAGTGGGTTGTGAAGGCTCTGTTAGCATGGCTCTTATGATTTTGTCAATCCTGGTCACCAAAGTCTCATCTTCCTTCACATTTTCATTGAAATTATTGTGCCATGTGCTCAAATATTTTACTTTGACTACATTAATTCCAAGGACTACACTCAAATGTCCTAGGCTAATAGTTCTAAAGCCTGAGATGTACATTTCTACCTACATATTAATGAGCTCAGTTATTTGATCTTTTAAAGCTTACCACAGGATGAACAAGGCTTTAGTAGCTTTAGCTTGTTATATAAAGGTACTTTTCCTAAGTTTCATGGCCTTAAAGGCTTTAAACATATCAAATAATTATTCATCCAACATTCTTATCATCTCATTAGGCATATAAAGTATGGCATGGGCTTCAAGGTCCTACTTTTCCTTCCTCAAGTTGTCAATCTATTATTTCAATCCCTTAATTCCTACCATTACTTGTGTTTATTGAGCCCCAACTAGGCTCTACACATCCTCTTAGTGAATGGGATGCTCTCATATTTCCTATCCTCCCACTAGAATTAGGCCTGCAAATGGTTTCACCTTTTGAAAGGTGAACTCCTCTATACCCACCACAACCTTCCTTATGGTGATCTTTTCTAGCCCTAAAGTGTCTAGATTGAAATTTATTATAGTGGTGGGATCTATGATATTGGTGGTCTCTATAATTTCTACCTTTGTGTCATTAAACTCCCCTAGAGCATCCATTTTCTTGTCATTAGGACCCTTTTCTTCTACTAGTCTTTTTCCTTCATCATTTTAAGAGTCCATGGTTGAAGGTCTTCATGCACACCAATTCTAATATTCTATGTCAATTCCCATTAACGGGCCATGGAGGGAATCATTTAAATTTTCCCATATATGAACTAATCTAGAATGACTGGCACATGGATGGGGAACTCATCACTAAACATATTTATATCCTAGGCTCAATGGATAAATAGAAGTTTTGGATTCTTATATCGAATAGGGACAAGGGTTAAATCTACTTTCCTCTTGTTCTAAGTTATAGTTAGAACTAAGGCCAACTCAAGTTCTTTTCCCTTATCTTTCTCAATCTCCTCCATTTATTCATGAACCTTTATAACTTGTCTTGCTTAGGTGTTAAGGTCTTCTTCTATTTCTTCTCTATCTAAGCCATAGGCTTCTTCAAGAACCTTAAAAAAAAATAAACTCTTTCATATGGCTCAAGAGCTACCATGTCTACATGTTCCACTAAAGATGGTTATTTTCGTGGAGGCCCTGAAGATGAGTTTGCTTCACCTGACCTCTCTTCCAATTGGTTCTTACCAGGGTCCTAAGGTTGTGGAAATTCCACTTGAGGAGGTGGTTGAGGTGCCCTAGAAGTGGAAGGAAGTAGATGATACTAGAGTGGGTGAATTTTCTATGTATTTTGTTGGTTTTTTCTCATGTGTTAGCCTATTTTCCAACTTGGCATTACACTCTTTAATCCTAGCCAACACTTCCTCAAAACTATTGGCCTTGGTGTATACATGATCATAAACTCCAAGCTAGTGGTCATACACTATCTTAATAAATTTATTATCTCTCAAATGGTCCCTCACTACCCCTTTAGGATCCCACATCTTTAATTCATCAATTTGGAAGATAAAAGCTTCTCTATGCCTAGACATGGTGTCTACTTGCTTCCAGTCTCATAATGTGGCTCCTCAAATTATTAGGGGAAATGGGTGGAGGAGGCCCTTTTTATTTTCTTTGCATACCCCATCAATTCCATTAATGAGTTAGAAGGTGATTTATTTCTTGACCAACATATTCCCTAATAGCGAGTGAGTTTTTGATTTATCAAAAAATGCACATAGGAAAGCCAGGTGGGATTGACATAAGTGTTTATGGTAGCCCCAAAAATCCTATTCAACAAGGTCATGACAACCTTAATTCCTTCCCTAATATAATAAATTAGAATTCTTCCTTGTAAATATCTAAATACATGGTTTCCCTGGTTGAGCCATGGTCTTAGGATGGTGTCAAGGTCATTTTGAGTGGTCCAATTCTTGATTGAGGGAAAATCAACATGGGACTATGGAATTTTTGAGTAACCCTCAAAGGCTTTAGATGAAATGTAATCAATATTTGTATATGTTCCATCATGCACAATCTAGTCATCATATATTATACAATTAATAGAAATTGGAGCAAGCACATCGATATAATGAAGTACCTCATGTTTAGCAATTGCACAATGAAGCCCAACTAATTGCACAACAACTAGGTCTTGGTATTTGGTGTTAACTAACTCAATTCTCCTCTCATTTTGAGTGAGGGAATACATATTTTCTATGGTGAAGAATAAATTAGACCAATTCTTTCACCCTTTTTTCAATGCCATGGCGTCCAACTCTGTGTCCTTGAAAACCCTACCCAAGTGGTCTATAGACAAGTAAAGCTCTATCTCTTCCCTCCATTATTGTCTTCCCACTACCATTGTGTCTCAAACTTTCAAGATGCTAAAAAATTACTCTATAATGTCTCAAGATTGTTCTTCTCACACTTATAATTATTTTTCAATTTCAATTATGATTCAACCATTCACAATCTTCCTATTTTATGAAAGTTTTTAGGTTCTCTAAGAGACTAAATGACATAAGTGATTTAGACCTCGATTCATTTGTGCCTTTGATTTAATTAAGACTTATGTATTTATACCTTTGCTTTTATAGATGGAAAAAATCTAATTTTTATCATCTTTTTCTTATGTGGATCCTATTTGGTATCCATTTAGTGTCATTTCACAGTGTTTTTCATAACTGTCTCAAGGATAACTAGTCATTAGCCTTTGAATTATGCCCTTGGTTTTACTCTATTGGATCAAGATCTAAGGATAAAGTTCCAAACATTGATCATAATCTTGAGTTTGTTACCTCATTGGACATCATAAGTATCAAACCCTATAATTTTACCACCTATCATATCATCATACCATCAATTTCAATTTTTTGGGATCTTTCCATGTATCAAGCTCTCAGGCTCCCTGAGTCTTATGCAAATATATCACACTAGTGGATCATGTTGGTATGATTAAGTGAGAGTCATAGGATCTTGAAAGATGCACAAGGTTTAAGTTAGTCCTGAGGGTCATAAAAAGACTTAGGTTAAATTTCTTAGTCCTAATTTTATTATGTTGATAAAATTAAGACTAAGTTTCATTTTGCATAGCTTAAGTTAAAATATTAAAGTGGACCCTTTTTTTGTAAAGATATCACAAAAAGGCCTTCCTTATCTAAGCAAAAATGTTTGACAAGGTTTAATTTGACGGTCTTGGGAACATCATAAACTTCCTCATGGTCATCAAATGATGTTCATAAGATCATTGAATTTGACTTCATGAAACATATTTTACTAAATACAATATTGACACATGGCTTCTTTGTAGAGCTTTCCAAGGTCCCAGATCCATCTCACTTCATTGGATTAGAGGAGAGAGATCCATTGAATCATGATCCAAGTAATCCCATATGATTGGTTTCTAGTGACCCCATGATGATCCTTAAGGTTTTTTCATTTCAAAACTCAACTCACATCATCTAATCATGATCTCTACCATAGCATGGAACATAGATCTTTTGAAAGGGGATCTAGTTATAATCCATCTTAGGACTTTCCACAATTCATTAGATTAGGTTTTGTGATTAAGCGAGATCCGTTGGATCTTACAAGAAGTATGAATGTTAAGTTAGGACCCTTAGATCATAAAAACTTAGGCTAATTTTTAATCATAATGTCCCACTTATATTAATAAACATGAGGGGGGCTTAGGATTAAAGTTTAGGCTAAACATTAATCAAAGGGGACTTAGGTAGGAAATGGAAAGGGACCCCATAAAACCATTTTAAACAAAGTTAGAATTAAAAAATATGTTTATGAGGAAAACACAAAGACTTAAGTGATTTAAGTGTCAAACATTCTTGCCAATTTATTCCCACTAAATTTGAATCACAGGGTTTTTTTGAAGATAAGATTATACTAAAGGGGTTCCAGGATTAAATTTCATAGACCAAAAGATAGTAGAAGCATGGTGGATTCCTTACCTGGTAAAAACCATTATTTTATCCATGGAACCTATATTTCTCATAAAATAGGGTAAACCATTAGCAGCACTATGTACACTAAACTTAATTATACACATAATATGCTACCCTATCAAAGTGGAGGATCTTCAAATTCTACGAAAACCCTATGAGCACAGCAAGGTTTTTAATGACAAGGATATAAGACATCTTAAAGACCCCAATTTTCAAAAATAAGGGGATGTTGGCCTCAATAGGACCCTTATCTTTATCTCTAATGATTACTTATAGGTCTTTTTGACTAGTCAAGACTCCTTAATGTATTAAACACCTTCCCCACCACATCATGTTAGTCAACACTCCATGTACTTAGTTTGTATGATTTGTGAGAGCTTACCTTTTTAGGGCTGAGGACAAGATTGATTTTTGAGTATAAGGTAGTGAGGGGAATGAGAGAAACACCTAAAAATTATTATTAGGAGGTGAAACCCATGTATTTTTTATCATGACTTGATGGTTCTCCATAGTAATTACAATGACACCTATTTACACTTGTAAGGATATAAAAATACATACATAGTAGTCACATTAGAGTAGAGCTTAATGTAATTATTGGATCATGATGAATCAACTGAGTATGAGAGGAAAGGAAGTTTTGAGTTTACTCTATAAAACATAACATCCAACTCAATATGACCACTCACTTCCCAATTATACACTAAAGGCTTTGCAACATGAAGAAAAACTACCATGTAACTTATAAATGTGACATCATAAAGTTTTTCCTATTCTCTATGGATCACATGTGCAAAATAGTAGTGGTTAATGATGGATATGTACTATGAAGCCCTTGAAATACATAAACAAACATTGATTACATCAAATAAACCAAAATCTCACTAAAACTATTACAAATTTGACCCTTCCATAAATTAAGAAGGCAACTTTGACTGCTTAAATTATTAACTATTGTTCATAAAGCATGGGATATGAATATATAGTATAATTACAATAATGGAAAGGTCATGAGATCCCCTTATTTTTTCCACAATATTGGATCCTCACATTCTCTCTCCTATTTGTACAAACCACAAACCTGGTTGGCTCTCTTGAGCTATTAGGAGCTCGATGGAAGAAATGGATCAATTTTTATCCCTTTTTACCTTAAAACTCAAATATATCCTTATTTGATTCTTGCACTAATTCTCCTCTAAATATTTTTGACTTTCTCTGACCCTAACATGTCCATATAGGTATGTACAAGCTTGAAACACCTACAAAATTCCTTTTTTTCTACATTTTTTTTAGGTTTTGGTTCCTTGAAATGTCATTACAGTATGAGATAAGGGAAAATATAGGTAAAAAATTATTTTTTAAATTACTCATTATGGATGGTGGAGATAAAAGGTCACACTCCTCACATGTGGGGCTCTTTTGATGAATGAAAGATGGGTTTGGCTTTTAAAATGGGACCTTTTATGCATATGAACACCTTGTCATGACAATATGATGTCAATGAAACCCTTTTAACACCCCCTAATACAATGTGACATCTAAAATTTACCTTTTTCTAGAGTCTTATAATGTGAAGGTGACTCATATAAGAGTTTGAATGACTATTTGATGACTTGAAGGGTGAACTAAGGCTTAAAATAGGTCTGGATAAGTATACCATGAAATATAACATTAGATACATTTTAGACTTCATGTTATGACTCAAAAGAGGTTTGGGAAACCCCATATCATTATATCAATGTCCCTTCTCAAGAAATGGCTAAAATGGACACAAACACCATGAAAACTAGCAACCTTAAACTATCCAAATTACCTTAATCTTTGCTAAAGAACCTTAACTTTATCAGATAATGTTTATTCCATTCTTACAACTTTGAAAGACCTTTGACAACTCTCCATTCACTCAAGGACCACCATGAAAACTTATTATATCATCTAAAGAACCAAAATAGCTATGACATGATGATTTCACAAATAGGTCTATAACTACTGTGACACCTTAAACAATGTTAAAAGGCTCAAAATAAGACCAAAGAAGACATCACAATACATGAAAATCAATGTGTAAAAGATTGTATATGTGTCATGGGAATTTTTTTGGTTATAGGGGTTAAAATTTATCTTATGAGGATAAATTATCAACATATTTGGAAACTCATAGGGGTTGACCACCCTGCTAGTCAAGAGAACCAACTATTTCATCATGATAAGTACAAGAATCACTATTAGCAACATGAATTAGATGACCATATCCTTAGACTATCAATCAAATTTAGCACATTATAACACCTTAAATTACTAAAAAAATAACCTCAAAATGAAATAACACCAAAATAAACAACACCTAACACCTAAGAAATAACAAGATAAGATAACAAAATAACAAAGGTTAACACACTCTCAGTCATTGATATCCTAGACATATAATCATTGATACCTTAGATTATGATGAGGCTAGCCTACCAGCTACCTACCTAGGTCTCCCACTCTCGATCAAAGAGGTATCTTCAAGTTTTTGGAATGGTATTGTGGAACGTACACAGAGGAAACTTCCTGGGTGGAAGGGGAAACTATGCAGTAGTGCGAGTAAGCTACAACTTCTTTGGGCATCCTTGCAAGGTACTCCTACTTACTTCATGTCTCTTTTTAAAATTCCTACGTATTTTGTTGATAAGCTAGAATAGATCCAAAGTAAATTTTTATGGATGGGAGTGGAAGACAAATAGAGAATGTCTTTAGTCAGATGGGAAAAAGTGTGTCTCCCAAAATCTCATGGTGGACTTAATATAAGATCCATTAGGAAAATGAATAAAGCCATCCTCTCAAAAGTTTGTTGGAATTTGATTCACAATAATAGTTAGTGTGGGGAAATAATGTATGCCAAATACATGCATGGCATTAATTATTCCAACTTTCTTCAACAGGCAGGATTACCCCAAGGTTCTGTGATATGGAATAAAATGCTAAAAAGTAGAATTCTTCTCAAACATGAAATTATGTGGAAGCTTGGAAATGGTCGGTAGATTAAATTCTAGGAGGATAATTGGTTAAGGGATAAGCCTCTCATCTCCCAAGGAAACTATGAAGAAATTATAGACTTGACTACTTAGTTCTTTGGTGATAGGGTTAGTGATTATATGGAAAATAACAATGAGATAAGGAGCTAGAAAAACCTTTTAGATTGTTGTGTGCATAGGCCTAAGCTTATCCCAAGAATTTAAGAGATCCAGCAATGTGTTTAAGAGATTAGAATCCTGCTCTTCCCTCAGGAGGATGAACAATATTGGTGGCTAGATAAGAATGGATCATTCTCTATCAAATCTACCTATCATTTGCTTACACTTGAAGCTCAGAATAAGGAGGTATGGAAAAAGGTTTGGAATCATAAACTCATTCCAAAGATTAACTTGTTTTGGTGGGCTGCTACCCATAACAAAATCCTTACTTAGGACAACCTTCAAAAGAGGGGGTTTACTTTGGTCAATAGATGTTTTCTGTGTGATTTTAGAGAGGAATCAGTTTCGCACCTATTCATACACTATGAGTTTACCCAAGATTTATGGGGCACAATACTTAACAACTTTGGCATTAAATGTGTTTGCAATTTTGACCTTAAAGAAGTAATTCTTAGTTGAAACTCAACCTTCACACATCCCTATATTAAGGAATTATGGAAGCAAGCTCTGCCATGCTTGAGATAAACTCTATGGAAAGAGCGAAATCACAAAAATTTTAGGGACACTGCTAGAAATGCTACTCAAGTGTTTAACTCCTTTGTTAGGACCATCTTGGAAAGTGTTACAATAGTTCATATTAGTGTTGCGAAGAAACCCCTATCTAAATTTGAAAGTCAAATTATTTCCAAATGGAAGGTTTTAAACCTTATTCCTGGGCATGATAATTCTGAAATTCTTCAGAGACTTCATACTAAATGGATACCACCTAAACCTAATTGGATGAAACTCAATTTTGATGGGGCATCCAAGTTGAGTGGTAAAGCAAGTGGAGGAGGAATAATAAGAAATGAAAAAGAAGGGATGTCTGCTATCTATGTTGGTGGCATGGGTTGCTAGAGAAATAACTATGCTGAAGCTATGGCCCTACTTTGGGGATTAAAGTTAGCTATATCCCTATGAATTAGAAATTTGAATATTTAGGGAGATTCTAAGTTGGTCATAAATGCCATTAATAAAGCATCTAATGTTGGTATCCATCTAAAAGACATCATTACAGACATCCAGTTTCTTTTACAAAAGTTTTTCAAAGCTGAGATTACCCACACCTACAGAGAAGGTAACAGGGTCACTGATGTTTGTGCCAACCTTGGTTAGCAATTCTCAAGATGGAGGATTTGGAAACAAGGGGCTCATATACCCCCAAACATTAGAGAGATCATTCAAAAGGAGATGACGGAGAATGAATGATGCACATTGATGACAAAGATAGCTTTCGAAGGCGGTCCACGTGGAGAAGGCCATTACGGATCATGGAAAATGATAACCTTAGTACTTCCTTGATTGTCATGATTAATTTCTTATATCATGAGGTGGAGGTGTGAGATTCGCATCATGAAAACCAAGGGGGAATTATTTTCAAACATGAAAGTAGATGTCACCATCGTGGGCCATTTTGTAAAATGAGCCTTCACATCTGCATTTAATGCAAATGAAACTAAGGGCTTGTTACTTATTTCAAACTCAAGGTAGTAATTGGGGTATGAAGAGCCAAAAATTCAATAAATTTTAGAGGACACTAGTGGTAAATAGGCTTCTCAAGTTTTTGAGGTCACTAAAGAGCAGGGTGCTGATTCTAGGGGAACTACTGATAATAAGGAGAAGATGCATGTAGAAGAAGCTGTTGAGGGTTCAGAGAATGAAAATGATTGGAAAATAGATATTGGGGCCTTAAAGGTCTACATTCAAAAGTTGTAAAAGGTCTTCACCAAAGGCTTTCAAAATAACATTATGCTGAATATGACTATGTTGGAAGTGGTGGGTAATCGAGGGAATGTTGACAATGTGGACAATGAGAATCTTAAGGATCTTGTTAATTCTATAGTTATGTAGTTTCATCCTTTTTGTCTCTGGTCTTTCCAGTGTTTTGTTTTGCTTCTGACTTTGTTTCTCAACTTTGTCATTGGTTCGGTGCTGGCATCTTTTGTTTGCCAACCTTCCTATCTTTTTTGACTGTATAGGGTCCAGCCCCTAGTTTTCTGCCTTAATTAATCAAAAATAAAGGTTAACACACTACACTTATATTTACACACTTATTGGAAACAAGACAACTTACTAGAAACAACTAACCTAAACACAAATTCTTTCTCCTATAGGATCAAATGGGAAGCTTCTTTAATCACCATGGCACCATGAGGTTAGATTATCATGTGATGACTAGAGTCTAATCAGGGATTGTTCATTGAATGAAAATTTCCACTTTCATCTGGGGATGTTGACATGTTCATAACCTCTTAGAATGACAATTAGACCTTCTTACTCCATTCTTAATTTCATAGGTTTACTATATGAATTAAGTAACCATTCATATTCATCACATACTTATCTACTTTACATCAACAATCTCAATTTTTCCTTACCCATAGGCTACTCCTGATCAAGCTAAGTGATTTGAAGTGATTCTTGTGGCATGATTGTAGGGTTGACTTCTAAGAGATATTACTCTTGTTTCATGAAAGCTTGAGGCCATTGAAGTTTAGTTTCATCCCCTAATAGTAAATACACACTTGAAATTGGAATGAGGGGTTGATATTCTTATTTAAATAATTCAAATAAGTCATCTTCACATGAGATAGCCTCTTGGGATGATATGGTTTGAGGGATGCCTTCCTCTTGTTTGGTGATATTACTTTCTCCAATCTGAACTATATCCTGACATGCTTTAGGAATATATTACCATTATCTTATGCTATAAAACAAGTCCTTGTATTAATCTTCACATGGTTCTAGTTTGGCTGGGCTCTCTCCAAGTTTCATAGGAGTTGATGTAAGGGTATGCATAACATAACTTGATCAGGACTTTAAAACCATACCTCCTTGACTATTCCCATAGAAATTTAAAACACTTTCTTCCACCTCTTATAGACCATTAGATTCCATCTCATTCATCACAATAATTATTATCACTTTGATATGCACCCTTTGGAGAGATGTATCAGCTCTCATCATCTAAATGGCATAATTGAAAGACCTCTACATTGTGGGTATCCAAAGAATGAGGTGAATCTTTAGATTAGGATGGCTCCCTTGATATACCACTTGTATATCACTACTACACCTATGTTTGTGAGGGAAAAGTAAGAGAAAACTAAAATTAAACTAGCCTAAAAGAGGTGATACACCAAATTGATTAATGACTACCAACTAGTTGCATGTCACTCATGAAACCAAGAGACTAACTAAACATACACTTTTCCAACTTGAATCTTCTCACATCATTATTTCATTATGAGGTTGTGATGAATGTTGAAGCTAGGTGAACTAGACAATAGGCCTTGAATGGAACTAGTAAATAAACTAACTCACTCAACCATTGACACTTTTGTAGTCATATGAAATGTCCAAATTGGTAATTTGAGTGTGGCTTGTGACACCCAATCCATAGGACCTTCTTGCATGCTCTCATAACCCTTCCAGATACCTTTTTGCTTATAAATAGTCATTTGTATACTTTTGAAACCTAATTCTAGATCAACCAAGATACATTTTGTAGGCCAATTCTATCCCCTAGGTCCCAAATCTATAGGATAAGACCACTAGATCTGGACTATAGCACTGGACCAAGGGTGTCTCATTTTTTATGCTCCTATCTAATCACATTTTGATCCCAAATGACCATTTATATCTTATTCCTATTCATCATTATGTCAACCTAGCATGAATAAATTTAATCCATGACCAATAGATCCCTACAAAATTCCATTCAAAGTTCATTTATAAGGGAGGTGACAAATCTTACAAAGTAATCAAGAATACAAACAAACCACTAAGGCAAGCTTCCCTATTATCTACATACATTCACCCAACATAGTTGTAAACATAATCAAACCCTCACACCAGTCCCTAGCCACCTCAAGTACTCTCAATTTAGCATTTTTACATTCTCATTACACTATTTCATAGAGAACATCAAGTGGGAGAACTACATATGTCTTGATCCCTCTTGAGAGTATTGGTATGTAGTAAGTGTGCCTTGTTCAATACATCTTACATACACTAACCCCCCCTCTTTCTCCAGTTTTATCAAAAATAATGAAGGTCTAGGGTTTTAATATTTAATTATCTCTACAAGGATCTCCAACAATATTAAGGACTCAAATTCTCATAAGTAGGCTCACATAAAGATAGTAAACAAAACCCAAAAAACTCAAATCTCTATGACTAGTTTGGAAAATACTGGCAAGAGTGGACTATAGTGGTGGATCCTGAAGTGTCTTTTTTTTGGTAATCTTATCCTTTCACTGAATGAAGGATAAATCTAGGATCACAACACTATCCCAATCCTACATAGTCAGTTTCAAGCTCTATCTCAGCCATCTCCATCTAGTTTTAAGTTAAGTTGCATTTATCCTTATTGTTATTTTTAGAAAGGTTTAAAAGGCATAGTAAATTATAAAAATCAGTAATATAATTATTGAAATATTATTTAATTATATATTTATTCTAGACCCTTAACTAAATTAGGAGTAATAATCCAATATTCCCAAAATAGTTAAATCATTTGGTGAACCCGACTTACTTCATTTGCACACAAAAGCCCTAGAAACCTTAGGGTAAATTCCTTATTTTTTTTCCAATATTTTTTTGGTTTTTATTGAACATTTAAATCAAAAATTTAAATTTTCCTTAGTAATTTTTAAAATAATTTCTTTCAAACCCTAGTTGCCTATACTAGGTCCCAGTATTTTTTCCAATATTTTTATGATTTTTTCTAGTATTTTAAAATAAAAAATTTACATTTAATTTTTAAATTTACCTTAGTAAATTTTAAAAATAATTTATTTCAAACCCTATTTACACTATACTAAGACCTATTAATTTTGATGTATCACCTTACACATAATTCAAAATTTCCCATTTAATTTTTAAAAAAAAAATTACCATAGTAAGTTTGAAAAATCTTTTCTTTCAAACCCTAATTGAACTTACTAGGTCCCCCTTGATTTTGAGGTATCACCTTACATTTTTTTTCAGCTTCATATCCTTTTTATGCATATTCCATTTCCTTATTCATATTATATTTGTTTAATATTTTCTTCCATTTTTCAAGTTGTTTTCCTTATGCCATCTAAGCTCCTTCCATCTCTTCCTTTGAGATGAAGTACAAGACTTAGTGGAAACCCTACTGAATTCACCCAAATTATTTCAACCTAACCATATACCATGAATAAATAACCAATTTAGATTCCTACTATATATCTTACACATCTAGATTACACCAATTTCTATGAGGATAATTTTGACAATGAGCAGTATGAGAATAGTAATGATGATACAAACACCGATGTTCATGACCCACTACATTGGGTTCTTGATCCACTTCCAGCTATTGTTGATAATAATGTTATCATAAACAAAGAATTTATTCTATAATGTTTTAGAGAAAGACTCAAGGAACATCCCTAAGATCATACTCTTATCTTACAATATATCATGGAAATTAAAAAGGCTAAGCAAGTTGAGTCTTTCATTCCTTCAGCGCATCTAGTTACAAATGACACTATGGGGGAAACTATGTCTCAACAACCCTCTATAGCAGCCCAACCTTCCTATGAGGTGCCACCAATTACAACTAGTACATCTTTGTCTCCTAATCTGGCTACCCTTGTGCAAGAGATAAAATCTCTTCAATCCAAGGTGCTACATCTCGAACAAGGTACCTCTAGACCTACACAGGCCTTGGATTCTTTTGATCTACTTCATACACCATTGGCACATCATATTGATTTTACAGCCTTACCACTAAGTTATGTTCAACCCAAGATCACTCTATATGATGGTAAGGGTGATCTAGAGACACACTTGAGATATTTTCATGCAATATGCTTGGACTATGTACCAAATAACTAGTTACTAACCAAGATATTTCCATGGAGTTTAAAATATTATGCTTTACAATGGTTTGATAGTCTACCAAATCAGTCTATCAACACATAAATCCTTTAGTTGACATGTTCCTAGATCATTTCAACATTAACATTGGTGACAATGTTTCTTATACCCAAGTTGCACAATAGAAACAAAGGTCAAATGAGTATCTCATAGATTATGTTCTTTGATATAAGACTATCTTGGCTAAAATGACTAGCTCCAGGGTTGATCAAGAACTAAAAGATATCTTCAAACAAATTCTTTTGCTAGCTTTGCATGAGTCAATAATGTTCAAAATATTATCTTCCTTCACTGAGTTATGTCATACACTAAAGGAAAGGGAAATCAAATTAATTGTAATGGGCAAACTCAAGTACACAAGCATATCAAAAATAAAGAACAAGAGTAACATCAAATTCCCATACAAATTAAATTTCAATGATATCAAGAGTCAAAATTAACCAATAGTTAATGTGACTTTAAATCCCCCTTAATGAGTGGTTTTATCAGCACCTCCTTGGCAAAATTTTACCAATATACTAGTATATCCATCTAGAGTCTTACAATAGTTATTGGAATGTAATATCATATCTCTCCCTCCTATTCAAGAAGTTGATCCAATAAATCCTCTATTATGGGGATATGATCATAAGGTATTTTATGATTTTCACAAGGCACCAAGCCACACAACAAACTGATGCATCAATTTGAAACACAAGATATAGGAATTGATAGATGGAAACATTAGTTATATTGGCACTCTAGTTGAGCCTCCTCAAGAAAAGAAAACATAGGACAAAGATTTGAAAATCTTCTCAAATCATTTTCCATAGCATTATAAACAAGAGACAAGGGATACATTAGGTGTTCACCATGCATATCATGCACATCCTTTGCTAGATACATAGCAAACACCTTCAGTTAAGTCACATCCTTTGAGCAACATGATTGGTGTGTATAATTATAGAGTTTTAGCTAGACCTTCCATCTCTTTCTTAGAGGAGGAGATAGTTGAGAATGATTCAGATTACCATGCACTCTTTATCAAAGCTTACATTAATCATCATCCTATTCATAGTGTTCTCATAGATAATATATCCAATGTGAACATGTGCATTATGACAAAACTATAACATTTTTGATATTTAGAGTAGGATATTACCTTGATGGACATAGTTATTAGCAAATTTAGTGGGCACATATAGAGTTCATTTGGTGAGATTTTACTTCCTTTATAGGTTGGTCCAGCACATGTGGCCACACCATTTACTATTTTTTCTAGTGAAAGAGTTTTTAATATTTTACTTGGTCAACCATGGATTCAAAAACCTCAAGAAATAACTTCTATAGTTCATAGGTGCATGAAATTTATTCACGCTAATCAAGTTATTATAGTTGGTGGAGTTTTATATGAATTACCACTCTCCACTTCATAGCCCTATACTACTCTAAAATTACTAATTTTAGATTCTCCATTAGTTATAGGTCTTCCTCTAGTTTAGATTCAGACATAGTCAATGCCTTCCTCACTAGCATAGAGAGTTCATACACATCCATAGAGGCCTCTTTTAGAGTAGCCATAGTTTCAAGAATCTAGATAGTTTTCAACTATAGTGTTCACACCTAGGACAATATCATTGAGGTCTCATGCCTCTACACATAAAGAACTTATTCAGAGGGCTTTTCCTACTACTAGATGGGTCTTTAAGAGCCCTAAAATTACATCCACTTCTTAGAGTTATAGGAGGACCCCACAGTCAGTTTCCACTATAGAGACTTTAGAGCATTTATAACATACACAACTTTTAGAGCCACAGTCTTAGCCCTTCCATTGTGCTTCATGATCATGCTTGATCCCTCTCCTTGATATAGGACACCATGATAGGGAGTCTCTCATGAGACTCATTAGATAGTATCATTTCTTCCCAGTCTTTTTTGTACATATTTTTTCAATTTCTTGTATATAGTCTCCTAATGCTTGATTATACATAACTTATTTTAAATTTCTTGTACATAGTCTCCTTATGATTAATTTATACATAAATTATATCAAAAAATATAAAAACATTTAAATATGTCAAAATACCAAAAATAATACAAAATTTTGAAATCCAAAAACATTCAAATAAATCAAAATACCAAAAACATTTCAATTATATACATTATCCATGATTTACATTTATACTACCATGCTAGACTTACATTTGTTTTTCTATGCTATTATTTGTTGATTTATCTAAATTACCATGCTTCACTTCATCTTCTTTGAGTGTGTGTAGTGACATCTAGATCTTTTATTACTTCACTCTACTCATTGAGGGGGCATTCTACTTATTCATTCAAGACATACATCAATATAATTACCCACTAGGGGCATCTTATACATGACTACACTATCCAAGTTATGACATTCCTATACTAAACACTCTATTTATCATGATGATGTACATTACTTACTAGATTACATAGATTACTCTATTGACACTTACTAGTATATATCACTTATGTATTTCTTAGCATCTACCTAGTCGTGTATTCCTTTGCTTGTACTCTT
Organism: Torreya grandis; assembly: GCA_037957365.1. Taxonomy (NCBI): domain Eukaryota; kingdom Viridiplantae; phylum Streptophyta; class Pinopsida; order Cupressales; family Taxaceae; genus Torreya; species Torreya grandis. Next base: position 377,196 of record JARHVA010006937.1, on the reverse strand, counting down.
TTATGTGATTGTGGCCCTCATGCCAACCTTACTTGTTTCAATTTGTATATGTATGTGGCATTTGAAAATGATTTATATGTTTGATTTTTAGTTTTAAGTGACATGTGGCTATGTCCCTTGTTTGTTTGGCCCCTTGGCCACTATTGTATGCTTCTTACTTCTTGTCTTGTGTGCTTCTTGCTTGATTGCTTATAAACTATTTGCAATGCCATGATCCACATTATGAATTATCTTGTTTTCTTGGATGCCATGATGGAAATTATGCTCCATCCCTCTTTGATAACTAGAAACTAACATTTATAGTTTCAATTTAGTATACTGTACATGACATTACATTTTTATATCTATTAGAGGCATACCCTTATTAATCTAAAAATATCTAATACAAACTATGTTATATCTTGAGATAACTTTTTGATTATCATTGCCATATCATGTATTTCACAATATAAAACACTTGCAAGGATATTTATTCTAAGGATACTCATTGTAGGGTCTTCATTCCTACCCTTAGAAGAGGAGGCAATAATTAAGGATTTTTTCATAAAGATCAAAGCCTCCTAATGATCAAGAATTAGTTTTTAGAAGACTTAGATCAACAATTAGAGATCAAACCAGGCAAAATAGACTATAAAAATAGTGATGATTATAGAAAAGTCATCATATTTAGCAAAGGATAATAATGCCATATCTGGATAATAGTGCCAGATAGTAGGGTGTCCTATTTTTTGTTCTATCCAAATAACAAAAAACCTAGATTTTCTAGAAATAGGCAAAAAGGTTATTTAGCTATATATTTTTAGATATAGATCAGCTTAGATTCAGTAGTTTTAGTATAGTTTTTCTTAGAGAATATAGATATAGGGGATATCATGCATGGAATGATGGCTCTCACTTCTAGTTTTGTATTTTATAGTTGGTATAACTTTCAGATCAAAATCCATGTTATAGACACTAGTGATTAGCAAAAATGTGCATGACACATTTGAATTTTTTCTTTTCGAGTTCAATATATTAACTAGACATTCTCAGTAGTTGTGTGCCTTATTCCATCTATAGGTGGTTGTCATCATTTTGGAGTGGATTTTATACAAGCCTGACCTCCACATTCATGAATGGCTTCCACATAAGCCTAGTTCCTATTTTTAGAGTGGATTTCATACAAGCCTAATCTCTTCCTTTTAGAGTGTCCAAGATTTCCCTAGTTTATAGTACATATTCATCTATCCACACCACATTTTTATATTTTAGAGAATTCATAGGCTTTAGGAGCCATCTCATATAATACACATTCATACTGGTATTAGTTCATAGCTTCACTTAGTGGGTAATGATGGAGCCAAAGGACTAACTATCCTTTGTATTTATGAGCCACCTAATTAAAAGGATTAGACACATAGTCCAAACATCAATTAGCACATGCATGATCACATAGCTTCACTGAGTAGGTGATGATAAAACCAAAGTTCCAACTTTTACATTCTTGAACCACTCTCAAGGAATTAAGCACTCAACTCTATTCATGATATTACTTTTGGCATAGCACAAATCCATCATCATTCAACATCACAATAGGTTTTGTATTGGTCTATGTACTTGGTGAGGTGTATTCATTCCTTTATCTTCCTCTCTCTCTCTCTTACCTAGCTTTTGTGCATTCATATTTTAGATATAGCCTATCTAGTAAGAAATGATATATTATTTGTTTTATCTTATATATTTAAACTTCACAATGTGATCTCTCTATTCACACTCAAAATCACATAGCTTCATATGCTTCACTCTTACATGTAAGTTTAGGTGTGCTTTATACTTTCCTTTATCCTAGTATTTCACTTGGTTGCATCACTAGAATAAGGGGGGAATATAGTCATATAAAATGTCCAAATTGGTAGCTTGAGTGTGGTTTGTGACACCCAATCCATAGGACCTTCTTTCATGTTGTCATACCCCTTCTAAACGCCTTTTTTCTTATAATTGGTCATTTGTATACTTCTAAAACTTTATACTAGCTCAGCTAGGTTGTATTTCCAAAGCTAATTTTATCCCCTAGGTCATGAGCCTGTAGTATAAGAGTGTCAAATCCTAGGGTGTCTCATTTTTGGTGCTCCTATATAATCAAATTTTGAGCCCAAATAATCATTTTCATATGATTTCTAGTATTCATTATGCTAGCCTAGCATGAATACATTTAACCCATGACCAATAGATTCCTATAAAATTCCATTCAAAGTTCATCTAGAAGGGAGGTGATAAATCTTACAAAGAAAGCAAGAATAAAAATAAACCACTAAGGAAAATTTCCCTATTATTTTCATATATTCACCCAACATAGCTACAAACATATTCAAACCCTCACACTAGTCCCTAGCCACCTCAAGAACTCTTAATTTGGAATATTTGCATCCTCATTACACTATTACATAAAACACATCAAGTGGGAGAAATAAATATGGTTTATCCCTATTCAAAATATTGGTATGTAGGTAGCATGCCCATACAAGGGGTGTGGATACACGTATAGTGAATTTTACATAAACTAACCCCTCCCTCTTTCTCAAGTTTTATCAAGCATAATGAAGGTCTAGGGTTTCAATATTTAATCAGAACTACAAGGAGATTCATCAGCATTTAGGACTCAAAATTTCAAACATATATTCACATAAGGACAATGAACAAAACCCAAAAAACTTAGATCTCTATGACCAATTTGGACAATAGCGCTAGGAGTGGACTATAACACTAGACCTCAAAATGTCATATTTTCAATGCTCTTATCCTTTCACCGAATGAAGGCTAGATCTAGGTTCACAATAAGTCCTAGTCTTACACAACTAGTTTTAGCCTCTGTCTTAGCTATCTCAGTCTAGTTTTAATATAAGTTGCATTTCTCCTTATTTATTGCTATTTTTAGAAAGGTTTAAAAGCCATAGTAAATTATATAAATTAGTATTGTAATTATTTCAATATTATTTACTAATTTATTTTTTCCAAACCCTTAACTAAATTAATAATAAGACTCCAATATTCCCAAAATAGTTAAATAAACTTCATATAACACTTCACATGACCTACAAGAAGAAGTCTTCAAGCTATAAATAGGTGAGAGAATGATACAACATGCTAAGGAAATAAGAGTCATCACTAAGCAAGATCAATCATCTAAGTAAAACACACTATTAATAGTCATATAATAGGTGAAAATTATTTTTATTTATTGATACATGGTATGAAAATGAGTAGAGATTCACCATACTCAGGTGGAACATAGTTTACAAAAGCCAAAATAGCTAGTTCTTATAGAACTTGAGAGAGAAGTGAGAAAAGAGAAGTCTAAAAATCACAAGGACACTTGTCAAGATGATAAAATGAGTTAATTTTCATGATAATGGAATTTAAAATTGATCATGTAAATTTAGGAAGCACAAGTGTCACCCCAACTCATGAAACTCTTGAAATGTGACATGAAATTCCCTTTATTGGCTCACAAAACTACCTTCATGATTTATCCCTATTTAAACATCTCAAAACTAAATAGTGGTAGGTATAATGATTAGAATAATAGTAACTTATTTTATAAATGATTATTCATTCATTGGTTTCATTCCTATTAATCTAAAATCTTTTGGAAGTGATCCATCACTACTTGTAGTAAAAGAAACTCCTCTTTCACACACCCTACACACTTGGATTCTACAAAGGCATCTATTTTCCATGAAAATTAATATAAGGAAGTGGATTAAACTTTTAAATACCCTTAATTTCCTTATATTCATCATTCAAACCTTAAAATTAGTTTACTTGAAGCTTTTCACCCTTCTCACTACCATGTTCACTATGCCAGTTTTGACTAGTTGAGATGAAGTTGTTTGTTGAGGCACCTAGAAGTTTTTATGAAGTAATGAATTATAATTTTGAGTTATATTAAGTCTAATTATCTCCCTACATGTAATTTTAATCTTTATAATCCTTTTAGAACCTATAAAACACATAAAAATGTCAAGAAAACCTTGTTTTATACTCCATTTGTATGATTCTATCTAGTCCAAAAGGATGGGGAGTATCCTTAAAGAGTTATTTAAAACATATAATCATAATTATAGGAAAAATATTCCATTTGGGTGCACTAATTTCTCAATCTTCTCAAATTGGTCACTAGTAAGGGTGTTGATGAGCTTAGGCCTATTTTAGCCTCTTAAGCTTTGTTCATAAAGATAAGACATTGAAATTTCAAAAAAAATCCACAAGATAAATTATTAGGACCCTTTTTAACATATCAAAACTTCCTAGGTTCCCATGCATAACCTTTAAGGATATGTAAGCACTTTAATTTAGCCTATTGAGATCTTTTCTCCATTTCCACATGCCTTGTATTATCTCTAAGCTCAAAAATTAATTCCTTATGACTTTTGTAAAAAAAAATATATTTAAAACCTCTTTTATGATCCCATAAACATTATCCAATATGTTAAAATTCATATCTAAGGCTATAAATGTAAGTGACTTCCCAGTTGGACACTAAGACAAAACCCTACCTTTTAGGCTTGATTATAACCTTTATGGTCTAGACCACTTTATTGAATTTAATATTTATATTATTTATTTTCCATGTTTTCCTAGATGTGTTACATCTTTTAACACCTCCTAAAAATTCCTAAATATCTCTTAGTTCACTTGAACATTCCTTCTTTTCAAGACTGCAAGGTTTATTCATAAGGGGAGTGCCCTCTATTTGAGACAAAATAGAAGGAACTTACATTATTTTATTAGAAAAAATTAATGGTGGAAGATATTACCAAAGTCATAAATACACTCTATATAAAATTTTATCCCTTGGTCAGGTCATTTGGCCCTTCAAAAGCTTTAAAATGTAAGACAGACCTGTGTGAAATGGACTGTACGTAGGGTTTTATTTTGTGGATTCTATAATGCTTATTGTGAGTCCATATCTATTCTATATATAGTATAAAAATAATTTATATATTTCCATGATCATAATTTATGTGATCCAATCTCCATTTTTATCTATAACCTCTCACATACTCTTCCTTACACTTTACTTAGATAAGATTGAGTATAATCACTATATTTCCTATTTTCCTCACTTAAGGGTAACCCTTATAGGTTACTTTGCATGGATTATAATTGGAAATAGTAAATGGGTACTCTTAAAACACTCCAATACTATCAATTATTTTTACATTTTCTTTCATCTTGTCTAGGTTAGATCACATCAAACCCAAAGCTTTTGTCTCTCTACCCCTCATAGTCAGCTACAGCTAATAGCGTGGGGACCTGTAGGTGTATGCTTGATCATTTTAGGTTTTATAAAATATATAAAACATTTATTTCATATTATATGGTCTTGTAAAATTATTTTACTCATTTATTCACCTTGATTTTATGCAAAACAATACTTAGATTCCATGTTTAGCTTACTATCTGCCTACAGTCGACTGTAGTGAGTGTTTTTAGACCAAGATGTGCTTGTAGATGTACTTACTAAATTACAATACCTATTTATTAAACTAATTTTTTATTTATATTTGGATCAAATTTACTATCAACTTAATAGGATTACTTGCCATGCAAATGTGTTTCCATCCCTAATATTATACTATGAATTCATATTAATTATGTATCAACTTCTCAGGCAAGAGGCACATGTAAGTGCACGTGGGACCCCAAAAAATATAATGTCACCCTCTTTTTATTATATTTTAGATAATTAATACTCATTTAATTTAATATAACCATTTTATCATTTAAGCATGTTTTTTTATTGTAACATTAGTTTGAAAAGATCCCTTTATGGCTCAGATCTTGTAGATGATATTAAAGGAATTTAGTGTTTATATGGAAATTTTGAGGAGCTTAACTACTACCTTCCACTACTCTTATACCCTAAAAAATTTGAATATTCCTTATCTTTTATGGATACTAAAATATAATCACATTAGTATACATCAATAGATTTGGTAACCATGTTATATGTTATCAACCAAAAGGTGAGGTTCTCTATTTTCCTATTTTATGGAAAATGGTCCTTGAACAAGTCTTTTCACCTTTGGAGATAATCTTCAATATTTTATATCCAATTATAATTATAAAAATGTGAGTTATTATCTCTTTAATACCTTATTAATCCATGAAATGTTATAAATTTTCCAAATTCCTTTATCAAGTACCCTTAGTTCTCTGTCAACACCACCTGTAGGTGGTTATTATTATGTATAGGTAGACAATATGAATATCCTACAAAAAATATATTATTTTTGATCATTTTATCACTCTTATTCCCTTATATTATATTAAAATTCATGTTTATCAATATTTTAATCTTTAAACAGGTCTCAAAACCTTCACTCCAACATGATATTCTCTTTCAAGCACCTGTAGGTGCACATTAATCGCAGACTTTGTGGAAGTTTTGCATATGAATGCCATAGTGTTTTCTTTATCATTTTAAATCTAAAAAAAACCTAATGTTTATATAATATATCTCATATCTTTATATCCTTCAATTTCTCCTTTATAATGTGATCAGATCTCAACCATCATGGCTAACTATGTATAATAGTCATAGAGTAGACTGATTGTATGGTGTTTTATGACTACACCCATGGAACATTGTTTGGATAATTATATTTATAAGTAAAATGGAACTAATATGGCATTTAAAACATGTAAATCAACCTATCATAATCCTCTTAATCCATTGTTAAAGCATGAAGATTTAAAAATAGTAGAAACAAGCCTATCATCCCAAATGGGAGGAGTCTATATACTTGAGATGATTTTCTCATAAAAACACCTTTGAACATGAAACAAGGCATGAAAAACATTATAGGATGGATTAAACATCATGGAGACTCAAAATAACTAGTTGGATTGTACAAACCTATCCAAATTAGAATAAAACCTATAGGGTGTAGTAATTAGTGACATAAAAACATAGTCAACTTGTTATAGATGGTTTATAAATCATAGTTGAAAAATATATGAAATATTGTTTTAAATTAATCTCTATGAGTTTAATTTCACATCACAAATTTGTTTGGTCTGAAACTTCTCCAACTATCTATACCAAGCATAAACCTACTGACTGTATCTGTGTGTCTAGAAGGGCGAAGAAGTAGAATAGTTTTAGATCAAAAATGACACTTCAAGAGCATGCCAAGTGCATAAATTAGTTTTATAATATTTAATATTCATCTAAAAACCTTCTCCCATGTGTCACACTCTCTAATGTGCTATACAAGTGATAAACTCTTCTTTTTTAGTTGATTTCCTTATTTTTAGTTAGATAACCTATAATTTTTAGATGAACTGACATTCCTGATAGGGAATCTAACTTATTAGACATTTTAAAGGAATGTGGGAAACTTGGATATCTTTAAAACCATGCCAATTGCATTTATGACAGCTAAATGGCTATTAAATGACTCAAAATAACATATTGACTAATTAGACCAAGCCCAAGGCTAATATAGCATTAAATGACAAAAAAAACCTATAATACACACTATGACATAATACTAGACCTCTGAAACATCTAAAAAACAATTTTTAATCTAGAGGGGTCCTAATTTGACTCATAGGGTTAAATTTTGTTCAACAAATTAGTGACTCATAGGGGTAGTATGCCTACTATTTTAAAGATTAGTAGCCTTATCAATCCATTGGACTTAGGAAGTCATCTAAATTTTGAAACAAAATAAGAGGAATTTGACCATTAATAACAATATTTAATAAAGAAAAGACCAATTGACTACCTCAACCACATAAAATAAAAGACACACACAAAACAAAACAAACTAACTAACAAAACACACCCACACACACACACACACACACATGTACTCAATGTAATTAGGGAAATCAGAAAAGCAAGCTACTATGCACAACTAGAAACTAATCATACTTCATTTTTAGGATCAAAAGGAAAGTTTCTCTAACCTTCTTCTTTATGAGATGAGTCATAGTGCTAAACATGTTGTTTCTTGAATTGGATGCTTGGTAGATTAGACTTATTATTTAGCATTTCACTTGATCTAATCTCAAGTAGATCATCCTCAAATAGGTTTCCATTGTAAATTTATTCCTCCTAAATTTTTACACATATCTCATATTGCTTCCCACTCTTCATCTCATGATCAACTTATATCTTCTTAGTACGCATGGCTTCAAGAAGAGTGGTTTCTTGTTCCTTGGAAGATTGAGACTAATAGAAGATTGTTCCATCCTTCAAAATATTATGTATTTCTCTTGAATATTTTATATTATGATAACCCATTTTTATGACTTTAAACATATCATCATGAGATGCATATGCCTCTTGAAAGGATATATTTGAAAGGTTGATTCTTCTTTGCATACCTACTTGAGTGTCAAGTCTACCTTTTCCATTATTGACTAGATCATAGCCTCCTTAAAGAAGGGTATAACTTATCTAATTATTTAAAATAATTCATCCAAAGGAATATTATAAACTTGTTCTTTCTCATGTATGATATCTTTCATGGTGATGGAAGAACCAATGATGATCTCTTCTTTGGCAAAAGTAAAACATTCTTCTATATCAACCCAATAAAAAGTTACCACACAAGAAATCACTTCTTATTCAGCATTTAGAACCTCTTGAGGGATTTAAATTTGTATCTCAACTATCATAACCTAAATTTTCTTATCAAGGATTGTAATATCCTCCATTTCTTTCTCCTTCTTGGTGATGCCAATGCTAGGCATTTTGTAATCAGGTGACCTAGTCCAATGAGGTTGCCAAGGAGATATGTTTTCTTCAAGAAAGAGTTTTGAATTCTTCTCAACCAAATTCTCCTCTTTAGGTTACCATACCATATTTCCATTAGGGAAAAGGTTGGTAGGGTGAGGACAACATGAAATAATTGATAGAGGTAGAACATAGAACTCAAAATCAGATTGAGAATGAATTATAGGAGATTCTTTTGGGAGTTCTTAAGGAAGGGGAGGTAGATCTTAGGCTAAAATAGCTTAGTTTTCTTCCTTCCATTTTATATTCACTTCATTTACATTTTATCTATCTTTATTACTCTATTAAGGAAGGTTAGATGGGGTGTGTGCTAGCATAGAATCTTCTTTTGGATCTAAGCCTTCCATCACACCTTGACTTAACAATTTCATTCTCAACTCTAACTCTTCAATTTTATTAGATAGATTCTTCTGTAAAAGTATTTCTTGAATTTTATAGGCATCATCATAAGGATAAGGAATATAATATGGCTGACATGGAGGATAAGAGGTCTCTTGAGGAAGGGTGGGAGGGACTTGCATAGGATCAATCTCTTTCTCAACTTCACACTCTTTATCAAGGCTTTTATTCCCTATCTTTCCCCATGATTACACTATCTTATTATGATTAATATGTTAGGATTATGACTCTCCTCTTAAGGTAGTGTTTCATTTTGAGGAGTAGATGAATCGTTTAAAAAACTTGGGATTTTCTTAGGCTTGGGTTCCTCACCTTGTCTCCAACTTGGGATTTCATATCTAGAGGTCACTTCTTAAGGTGGGGATGCAATTAGAGAGGGAAATGAGGGCATAAATTCAAATTATTTTTTTAATAATATAGACTAATACATCTACCTATTGGCCAAATCAATCTACCTATCAAGAAATTCTTTGAAAATAAGTTTTGTCTCCCCAACTCTCTCTTCCAATTGATTAGGAAAAAGATGACTTTGATAAGCTTAATTAGCTTCATAATTAGGGGTCAAGTAGGACTGATATCAATCCTAGGGAGGTGGATATGAGGGTTGATAGACTTGGTTAGGCTTCTTCTCATGAATTATTAGCATATCTTATAAATATGCAATCAAGCTACTTACATCTAGTATCTCATTTAGGATCCTTTGCCAATCTACTATCTCAATAGGTTCCCACTCTTTTTTAACCAACTCTAATGTATATATCACATTATGAATGAAATTACTAGGAATATCTTGATTATATACCCTTAGTTTATCAATCTCTATCATATACTTCGCATATCCCAAGAGGTTTTTCTTGAAAGTGGAAATGTACTGATTAGAGTAGTGACTAGGTTGACTAGGAGGAACAAGGTATTGAGAAGGCTAGTTATAAAACTTATAAAACTTATGACAAGGTAGATAAGGGTCATATTAGAGATAGTATGGATCATGAAAATTCTGATAAGGATCATACAAAAATTGATGGAGAATGACATAATCTTGGGATACCTCACCAACTTGTGTAAAAAGAAACTCAACACCAAAATTAGCCATGAAACTTCATTGGGAAGCAAGAACACAAAGAAAAATTACCAAAAAACTTCAAAAGGAAAACTTGGGATGTTTGGCTAGATAATTTAACTTTAGAGTCACCATTGATGCTTAGATATATGCCTCCAAAAGATGATGTGTTGAAAGACAAGACCAAAAATCTATCAACTTCTTAAATAATGAGTCCTATCAGGGATGCCAAAAACTAGTGTCACTTGGATTTGAACCCTTTGAGGATATGTCTCAACTCTCATCATCCAATTGTCATAATTGAAACACATATAGGTTTTGGATAGCCTAATAATGAGGTGAATCTCTAGATAGGGCTAGTTCCCTTGATGTGCCACCTGTAGATCACTACTACACCTATGCTTGTGAGGGAAAAGGGAAATAAAATTAAAAGTAAACTAACCTAAGAGATTTGATAAAAAAAATTATTGATGAATACCAACCAAATTCATGTCACACATGAGATCAAGAGACTAACTAAGCATACACTTTTCCAATCTAAATCTTCTCACATCAGTATTTCATTATGAGGTTGTGATGAATGTTTAAGCTAGGAAGACTAGATAAGAGGCCTTGAATGGTACTAGTGAATATAATAACTCACTAAACCATTAAAACTTCATAGAATCATTCACATAGCCTACAATAATAAGATTTCAAGCTACAAATAGGTGAGAGAATGAGATAGCATGCTAAGGAAACAAGAGTCATCACTAAGCAAGATCAATCATCCAAGTAAAATACATTATGAATAGTCATATAAGAGGTAAAAATAAGTTGTATTTATTGATACATGGTATTAAAATGAGTATGGATTCATCATACTCAGGTGGATCATAGTTTACAAAGGCCAAAATGGCTAGTTCTTATAGATCTTGAGAGAGAAGTGAGAAAATAGAAGTACAAAGGTCACAAGGACACTTGTCAAGATAATAAAATTAGTTAATTATGTATGATAAGGGAATTTTAATTATATAATGAAAATTTAGGAAGGAAAAGTGTCACCCTAAGTCATGAAACTCTTGAAATGTGGCATGAAATTCCCTTTGTTGGCTCACAAAATTACCTTCATGATTTAGCCTTTTTTGAACTTCATAAAACAAACTAAGGGTATATATAATTATTATGATAAGAGGTAAATATTTATTATATGATTATCCATGTATTTTTTTCATTCTTAGTCATCTAGAATATTTCAAAAGTGAACCATCATTGCCTGTAGTTAAAGAAACTCCTCTTTCACACACCCTACACACTTGGATTCCAAAAAGGCATAAATTTTCCATGAAAATTAGTAAAATGTAGTGTATGAAACTTTTAAATACCCTCCATGGCCTTATAGGCATCCCACACATCTTAAAATTAGTTTACTTGAAGCTTTTCACCCTTCACACTACCATGTTCACTATGCTAGTTTTGACTGGCTAAGATGAAGCTATTTTTTAAGGAATATAAGATTAATTATGAAGAAATAAATTATCATTTGTAGTTATATTAATTCTCAAGCTTTCCTTACATGTGATTGGCATCTTTAGAATCCTTATAGAATCCTTAAAACACATAAAAAGGTCAATAAAACCATATTTTGTACTCCATTTGTATGATTTCATACAATCCAAAAGGATGGGGAGAAAACTTGAAGAGTTATCTACAACATAAAATCATCATTATAGGAAAAATATGCCATTTGGATTCACTAATTTCTCAATATTCTCAAATTGGTCACTAGCAAGGGTTTTGATGAACTTAAGCCTATTTTACCCTCTTAAGCTTTACTCATAAATATAGTAAATTATAATTGGAAAAAAATACCATAATATTAATTCTTATTACCTTTTTTAACATCTCAAAACTTGCTAGGTTCCCATGCATAGACTTCAAAGAGATGTAAGCACTTCAATTTAACCTATCGAGCTCTTTTCTCCATTTCCATAGGCCTAGTATTGTCTCTAAGCTAAAAAATGAATTCCTTATTCTTTATCTATAAACCAAGAGCTTTAAAACCTCTATTATTATCCCACAAATAATATCCAATAGGTTATAATGCATATCTAAGGCTAGAAGTGTAAGTGACTTCCCATTTGGACACTAGGACAAAACCCTGCCTTTTAGGCTTGACTGTAATCTTTATGGTATAGACCACTTTGTTGAATTTCCTATTTGTGTGATTTATTTTCCATGTTGTCCTATATGTTTTATATATTCTTACACCTCCTAAAAATTCCTAAACAACTCCTGGTTCACTTGATAATCACTTCTTTCCAAGACTAAAGGGTTTGTTTATAAGGGAAGTGCCCTCTATTTCATGTTTTATATATTCTCACACCTCCTAAACAACTCCTAGTTCACTTGGTCATCATTTCTTTCCAAGACTGTAGGGATTGTTCATAAGGGGAGTGCCCTCTATTTGAGACAAAATATAGGGCACTTCCCCTATTTTCTTAGACCAACTAAATGGTAGAGGATATTACCAAAGTCATAAAGACACTATAAAAATTTTTATCCCTTGATCAATTAAGTTTTCCCTCTAAAATATTTAAAACTCAAGACAAGCCTGTGTGAAGTGGACTATATGCAGGGTTTTGTTTTGGGGACTATATAATTCTTGTTGTAAATCCATCTATATTCTATATCTAATGTCAAAAGCCTATATATACTATCATGATCATAATTGAGGTGATCCAATCTCAATTTGTCTCTCTAACCTCTCACATACTCTTCCATATAATTTACGTAGACAAAATTGAGTATAACCCTGACTGTATTTCCTATTTTCCTCACTCAAGGGTGACCCCTATAGGTTACTTTACATGTATTAGACTTGGAAATAGTGCATGGGTCCTCTTAAAAACTTCCAAGATCATTTATCAATTATTTTTACTTTCTCATTCATCTTTTCTAGGTTACATCACATTAAACCCTAATCCTTTGGCTCTTTACACCTCACAATCAGCTACAACTAACTATGTGGGGTCTTGTAGGTTTATGTTTACTTTGTTTAGGTTTGAGACAATATATAAAACCTTTATTAAATATTCCATGGTAATTTAAAAATTATTGGACCCATTTTTTCACCTTGATCTTATGAAAAATAACACCTAGATGTCATGTTTAGCTTATTGTCTGCCTATAGTCAGTTGTAGGTGAGTGTTTTTAGACCAAGATATGCCTGTAGATGTACTTACTAAGTCAAAATACCTATCTATTCAAATAAATTTTGTTGTTTATTTTTATCTAATTTCCTTATCAACTTAACAATATTACCTACCATGAAAATTTGTTTCCATCCCCAAGCTTATACTATGAATTCATAGTAGTTGTGTATCAACTTCTCAGGCAAGAAGCACCTATAAGTGTACATGGGACCCAAAAACATAGAATGTCACCATATTTTGATGATATTTTATATAATTAATACTCTTTTCATTTACTATATCCATTTTATCATGGATTCATGCTTTGGTATTACAACATTAGGTTGAAAAGATCCCTTTATGGCCAAGATCTTGTAGATGATATTGAAGGAATTTAGTGTTTAAATGGAAATTATAAAGAGCTCAAATACTACCTTCCACTACTCTTATACCCTCAAAACTTTTAAGATTCCTTCTACTATGTGGATAATAAAATAAAATCACTTTATAATTCATCAATAGCTTTGGTAACCATGTTATATGTTATCAACCAAAAGGTGAGGTTATATATTTCCTATTTTAGGGAAAACGGTCCTTGAACAAGTCTTTTCACCTTTGGAGATAATATACCATATTTTATATCCACTTATCATTTAAAACATGTGTTTTATTATCTATTTAACACCTTAATAGTCCAAGAAAGGTTTTAACTTGTCCAAATTCCTCCATCAAGAACCCTTAGTTCTCTGTCAACACCACATGTAGGTGGTTATTGTTATGTACAGGCAGGCATTATGAATATCCTTCAAAAAATATATGATGTATGATAATTTTATCACTATTATTACATTTTATTATCTTTAAATTCATTTTTATCACTATAAAAATCTTTAAATAGGTCTCAAAACATTTACTTCAACATGATTTTCTCTTCCAAGCACCTGTAGGTGCACATTAATGGTAAACTATGTGGAAGTTTTGCATATGAATTCCATAGTGTTTTATTTATCATTTGAAATATCACCAAACTAAATAATGTTTTTATAATATATATCAATACTTTTTAACCTTAAATTTCTCCTTTATAACATGGTCAGAGCTCAACCATCATGGCTAACTATGTATGACAGTCATAGAGTAAACTGACTATATGGTGTCTTATGACTGCACCCATGGAACATTGTTTGGAGAATGAGATTGAGAAGTAAAAATTAAATAATATTGAATTGAAAAATGTAAATTAACCTATCACAACCCTATAAATCCATTTTTAAAGAATGAAGATCTAAATATGGTAGAAATAGGCATGTTATCCCAAATGAGAGTAGTCTACAAACTTGAGATGATTTATTCATAAAAACATCTTGGAACATGAAAATAGTCATGGAAAACATAAGAGATATTAAAAATAATCTAGACTAAAAATCACTAGTTGGATTATATGGACATGTCCAAATTAGATCAAAATCTATAGGGTCCAAGAAATAGTGAGCAAAAAAACATAGTCAGCTTGTTATAGATGGTTCATCAAGCATATTTAACCAATATTCAAAATATTTTTATGTAAATTAATCTCTCTTAGTTTAATTTCACCTCCCAAAGGTTTTTGGTTTGAAAATTCTCCAATTGTTTGTACCAAGCACAAACATGTTGACTAGTTTTATATATCTAAAAGGGTAAAGAAGGAGTAGAATGGTTTGAGCTCTAAAATTACACTTAAATAATATTTTAAGAATTTAAATGAGTCTTAATAATATTAAGAGTCGTCTAAAAACCTGATACCATGTGTAACACTCTCTCATGGGCCATCGAAGTGCTAAACTCTTCTTTTTTTAGTTGATTTCCTAATTTTTAGTTAGACAAACTACAAGTTTCATATGAACTAACATTATTGATAAGGATTATTACTTATTGGACACTTGAAAGTAACTTAGGACACTTGGACACCTTGAAATCCATGCCACTTGCATTTATGACCCCTAAATGTCTATTACTTGACTCAAAATGACATATTGACTAATTAGACCAAGATCAAGGATAATATAGTATTAAATGACATCAAAAGGCCTATAATACACCCTATGACATAATAATAGAACCATAAAACATCTAAAAATCAATTTTTTACTTATAAGGGTCCCAATTTAACCTATAGGGTAAAATTTGGTCAACAAGAATCTAATCAGCTTGAATAACATCAAGGTTACCTTCATGAAGAGCTTAACATGATAGTTTGCATCCTTATTGACTTACTAAAACCTCTTTAGGGCTGCCCCCTTATTTTGAAACTACTACAAGTTGAACAAATTCCCCACTTACACACTCCTCAGTACTGTCATGGAAAAGAACATTTACCATGTCATCAAGGAAATCTTCAAGGTCATCCTCTTCTACATTATTGAAGATTGAGTTGTACCTTTCTTCACCAAGAGGTATGCCAATGGATATTTATTTTTCTATCTCACTTAAATCACCTTCATCAACTACCACCATAGCTTGACCTTCTTCACTTGCCTTTCCAAGGACAAGCTCCTTTTAAAGAAGTGGAATGGGAGATTTTTGAAAGAATTCTAGAAGAGAGGTCAAGTCTATTTATGTTATAGACGCTTCACTCTTCTCATTAAGCTACTGAATTTTAACAACCAACACCTCATTCTCCTTATGAATATTATTTTTAATGGACATCCATGATGGGAATGTTATGAAATCTTGAGGAGGGAAGGATGGGGATTGAATGGTTTCAAATTTATCTTCAACTTCAATATCTTGGTGTAATTATGGTTCACCTCCCTTTCCCAATGAATCTACTACTTGTTTCCAAGTTAGAACCTTAGATTTAGGAGCTTCTTCTATTTTTTGTGTTGTAACTTGGGAAATTAATGAAGGCACCTTCTCCTAAAATTTCATTACTCTTTTTTCTACCATTGACTGAGATAGATGTTCATTTACAAGTTCAACCTCTCTAGCTAGGTGGGCTTCAAAGTTAAGTCTGATCTGAGCATTAATTTCCTTAGGATAATTAGGAAGGGAATGTCTTTATAAGGTATAATATAAACCATGAAACTCATCCCTCTCAACACACACCTTTTCCCCTTTAACACACTCTCTTGAATAGACTTCCAAGTATGAAAGGCTTGAGGAACTTATGAGGTGATTGAGAGGTTTTAGAATTCACTTATTTGGGTCCTTTGAGGAAGGATGGGCTGATCAAAAAAATAATAATATGGATAGGGGAGGACTCATGAGGCTGGTAATATTGGACTTACTGACATTCATGAATTAGTATCCTCTCTTCTATGCTTACAATCATACCACTTATGTGTAACATATCCTTAGTTGGCCTTGACTAATTCACTTTCATAATAGATGCCTATTCTCTCCTAAATTAATATAATGAGGCTCTCATACTCCTCATTAGGTGACTAGGGACCTCTTGGTCATAGCCCCTTTGTGTATCAATCCCAACCATGTAATTATCATAACCCCAGAGGTTTTGCTTAAGGATTGAAACAGACTGATTTGGGACATGGGTAGGCTAACTAAAAGCATCATAATGTTTCCAAGCCTAATTAGGAAGATAGTTAGGCTACTAAGGAGGTGGACTTAGGGTGGGGAGTGACATATAGAATTGATAAGACAAGTAAGGGTCAACATTTTTTTGGTGATATGAATCATACATCTAGGTGGATCATAGTATGACTAATGAGGCTCATTGTAGTGATGATAAGAGGGTATTACATAATAAGTGTCTTTATACCAAGCTATTATACATCATGAAGCAAATGAAGAACCAAGTGTACTATGAATAACAAACTACTCCTTACCCTTAAAAGAAGATCTTTTTATGACCACTTTGGCATGAAATTCTAACTATAAATATGCTTATCCAATGCTTATAACTACTATAGATCACCAAGTAAGGATGGAATATAACCCAATATTCTTGAATCTAGTCCTACTAGGCTTGCCAAATTTGTTAAATCTCAAAATTTCACCCTTAAGAGTAGATTGTTTAGACTTCTCCAAGTTTAGGGTAACATGGGATTAGCCCAAGGCTGTGGGTGACCTATGGTTGGGCTTAACCTCTAGTTTATGGAGTTAGCTCCCCTGGTGCATCAATTTGAGCTCACTTCTTAAGACATACTAATTTTTTTGGATGAAAAGAGATAGATAAATGCATGAAATAAACCTAACCTAATGAGATGATACACTAATATTGACTTATCCACTCTATTTGACCTCTTAACAACACTAATAAACTAGTCAAGTAATTGAATCACTATCTTCTAAGACTTCTAGGTACTAGGGTTTCACATACATGATGTGATAGGTGGCTAAAACATGAGGGCCATGAAAGGAAGGTCTAATTAAAGATACTTACTAGTCAAATTCCACTTCAAGCTGAATCAACATCACTTTTGCACACTACGTGACCTGAATAGAACATATAATAGCATCTAAGTGAATCAAGGTCCCGCAAAGGGAGAAAATATACCACTTATGCATATCAATCAATAATATAACACATTAGATACTAACATGAATAATCTAAAATAGTCACTTTATTAGTTCAAGAGGTGATAAAGTACAAATTTGGGTAGAATCTCTTCATACCTAGTAAATGGATGCATACAATGGCCTTAGAGCCTCAATATATAGAACATGAATAGAGAAATATATGTAAATATGACATTTAAGTGGAATTTAGAAGTCATTAATGACCCTCACTCACTCTAATAGTTAGTTATAACCTACATAATAGTCTCATTATCTCTCCATATATTGCCTTCATGATTGGTGGTCTTCATTGAGCCTTTGGGAATTGAGGTGGAGTGGAGGAGGTGAATTAAATTTTTTTATACTCTTAAAAATCATTTCTACACAAATTTGGTTAATCACCATCTCATGATAGTTACAAAGGTGGCATCATACTCAAAATAGCCTTCATGGATCATTAAGTAGCCTCCTTCCCCTTGTACATGTTGATACGGCCAAAGAAAACTGCTCCAACCTCCATGATGGCCATGATAAGTGTGTCTTCCTACCTTAATTAGGTATTTAAAAATGTGTGATGAATCTAAAATTAATCACTTAGCATCCCCTCTATGCCAAAACATCTTCTTCTATTGCCCAAAATAGGCCTACTAGACAACTAGGCCTAGTAACTTAGTGTCTATTGCCTAGATGGCCATAAAATATGAATAGAACCTTAATAATAGCTAAGATATCATGTTTCAAATCCATAAAATCATACCAAATTGTGACTTAATCTTTTAAAATAGTGTAAATGTATAACTTTCCCTCATCTAAGTGACTAGGTCACCTTTTACTCAACACATTTACAATGCATGTTTGGTATAGACCTATAATGGAATTTACAAGGATAATTATGAGTTTTTAATGATTTTAAAGGGTGAAACATGCCTCATAATACCCTAATCCATGATTTTAAACTCTCCATTAAGTTTTTTACTCTAAAAACATCACTAAAGCTTGTAAAAATAGAGTTTATGGGGGGTTTGTACAATGATCCATATAAACTAGTGTCATCAATTGGACCTCTTCAGAGTGCATCATGTTATTAAATTGTCTTTATGACCAATTTAGGGAATTTGAGTGCAAATATATCAATTTTTCTTCAATTAGGTCTATATTAGGGTTTATGCAAAGGTTTAGTAGCCTACCATCTTAATTATGATTCATAAAGTATAGACATCAAACCCAAATATTATTGCCATGGATATTTATCGCATATACCATTATAAAACTCTTATTCTACTCCTGGTCCCATTTAACTTGTATAGTGAGATATGAGTGAAAGTTGGTGGACTCTGATTATTTGGTTAGGCATTATGTGTATGTTTCAGTGTTAAGGATCATTCATAAAGATGGGATCCTTAATGTAACTCTTTCCTCCATTAATGGTTATTTACTAGGGGTTACAAAATCCCCCTTAGAAAATAGGTCCCAGTTCATTTTTCTTGGTGAGATATGATCATTAAAATTGGTAGTTGACATGAAAACTAGGGTAGTGTTATTCAAAAGAGTTATTAAGATTGAGTTTACCTTTCCCTTGCTTTAATATACCCAAAAAACCATCCTCAGGGTTTAAAACATAATCATACACTTTCTTATGGCCTTAATTATCCTATGGGAATTTGGATATGCCATAAGGGGTAGGTTGTTATTTTGAAGCCTAAGGGTGGTTTTAGGCCTAATAGGCCCAAACTAAGAGTAATCCACTTTTAGGTGAATTGGTGACTTAAATTTCACCATATAATTCCCTTCCTATTTATTTTCACCTATTTTAATTTTCCTTATCTACCCAATCTAACACTTCAGTCCCTTTCTCTTGTAGGTATGTCTTGAGTGTCATTACCCAGTTAGAGTGTTTGATAGTTGGGTTAGCGACCTTGAGTAGGATATTATCTTCATCTATAGTGATGATGGAGTTTTAAAATCATGAAAAATTCTCTCTATACCTGAAAACACTATTTTATCAAGGCCTCCATGGATTCTTCTCTCTTTACCATTCATATTCTACCTAGGGTTTATAGATAACCAGGCTTGTGTATCCCTAATGGTTAGGTTTGGTGCCTTATTTATTCAATATGATACTCATATAATACTGGAAGCATTTTTTAAGTATTTCTTACTTCTCCCTTAGGTGATTTTAGACCTCAAATAGCCACCAAAACATGTAGATTCTTCAATTCATATGCATAGATCTGAGAAGTCAGTTTTAGGCCTAATAGGCCTTCTTAGTCTATTAAGCCCTATTTTTGTCTATCTCAAAGGAAAATAACATTGAATGTAGATTGATAAACTTAGGAAAAAATTTAATATAGTTTAATTTCATCCTTACACTTTACCTCCCTATATGTTTTTCACATGTACACTTCCTTACTAATGACTTGGCTTGTAGGTGGCAGTCCTGCATTTTTTATTGTGTGTAACAGAGCAAGTTTACTTTTAATGAAAATTTATTCTTGATTTATCATTATATATCATCATTTATATTTGTCTCTCAATCTCAATTAACTCCTCTTACCTTTAATTATCCTTAGAGTGGGTTTCTATACTCAACCTATCCTATTTATACAATAATGCCTTTAGGTGGTGATTCTAGGCCTTTTTTATGACTGTATTGTGAAATGAAGGTTGAGTTTTCTCTTTTGATGAAACTTGGGGTTTTTTTCTCATATTATTCAATTTTTCTTTTATTACTCTAGATTTCCTCAAATTCATCACTCCATTATATTTTTTTGGACTTGTCAACATAACCCTATTTGTATTGAAGCCTTAACTAAGTTGTCTTCTTAGGAAGAGTTGATGTACTGATCCTTGATGGACCCTACTCTCTCTATACCCCATGCTTCATTATAGGTCTATATGACTATTCAATAATCCTTAATTTCTTCAACACCTTCCTCACCACATCTTAATAGTCAACACTCAATATGCTTAGTTTGCATAATGGGATTGCTATGACTGTGAGAGCTTGTTTTTCTAGGGCTAAGGATGAGAATGATTTATAAGTATAAGGAAGCGAGGGGCCTGATGGAAAAAATTATATATTATAATTGATAGGTTAAACCTATGCATGTTTTATCATGACTAGATAGTTCTCCATAGTGATTACAATGACACATGTTTACACTTGTAAGTATATCACATTACATACATAACAATCACATTAGAGTAGATATTGATGGATTTGTTTGATCATGATGAATAATTTGATTATAAAAGGTAGATAATACTTTAATTTACTCTATATAACCTACCATCTAACTCAAAACCACCACTCACTTCCTTCTTATACACTAAAGGCTCTACAACATGAAGAAACACTACCATGTAACTTGCAAATGTGACATCATGAAGGTTTTCCTATTATTTATTTCTCACATGTGTGAACCAGTAGTTGAAAATGATGGATATGGATTTTGAGTAACCTTATAAGACACATGTAAACACTAATTTCATCAAAAAAAAATTACACTAAAATTATTGTAAATTTGATCCTTGCACATATGAAGAAGGCAACTCTGACTACTTAAATTATTAACTATTATTCATAAAGCATGGGCCATGAATCTACATAATAATTCAAAGAATTTAAATATAATGAGACCCCCTTCCTTTACCAAAAACCTTGGATCCTCACCTTCTCTCTCTTGTCTATACAAACACAAACTTGACAGACTCTCTTGAGTTGCCTAGGATCTTAATAGAAGAAATGGATTAGTTTTTGGCCATTTTGACCTTTAAAATCAAATGTATCCTTATCTAATTCCTACACTAAATCTCCTCTAAATATTTTTAACTTTAAATGACCCTAACATGTTTGTGTAGGTCTATATAAGATTGAAACATTTGCAAAACTCCTTTTCTACATTTTTTAGATTTTAATTCCTTGAAATGTCATTCGAGGATGAGAGGAGGGAAAATGGAGGCTAGACATGATTTTAAAATAAAGTAGTATAGATGGTGAATCTAAAAGGTCACACTTCTTATGTGTGGGACGTTTTGATGAATGAAAGATGGGGTTTGATTTTAAAAGGGGACCTTTTGATGAATGAAAGATGGGGTTTGATTTTAAAAGGGGGCCTTTTGTGTATATGAACACCTTGTCATGATAATAGGATGGTAATAAAACCCTTTTAATACCCCCTAATATAATGTGACATCCAAAATTTACCCTTTTATATGGTATTATAACATGAAGGTGACTCATATGAGAGTTTGAAGTATCATTTGATGACTTGAAGGGTGAACTAAGGCTTGAAATAGGTTTGCATAAGCACACCATCAAATATAACATTAGATACATTGTATACCTCATGTTATGAATCACAAGAGGCTTGGACACCCCCATATCATGCTAGCAAGGTCCCTTATCATTAAATGGCTAAAATAGGTACAAACACTATGAGAACTAGTAAGCTTAAACTCTCCAAATTACCCTAATTTTTGCTAAAGAACCTTAACTTTATCAAACAATGTTTAGGACATTATCTAGGCTTAAAACTACCTTTTAAAACTCTCCACTCACTCAAGGACCACCATGAAAACCTATTATATCATCCAAAGACACAAAAAAAACTATGACATGATTATTTCACAAGTAGGTTTAGAACATATTGTGACACCTTAAATAGTGATAAAAGGCTCAAAATGAGACCAAAGAAGACATCTAAATGCATGAAGATCACCATGTACAATCATGAATAGGTGTTGTGGGAAATGTTTTGGTTGTAGGGGTTGAAATTTGGCTTTTGAGGTCAAATTATCAACAACAACAAATTGGGTTACATTTACGTACAAAAGGATGTCATTCATCCTAATCAACATAGGTAATAAATTCCAATATTATATGGGTATTAAGTTCAAGAATATTATTAGAAAATGCATAGTCATATACAAGGATGAAACAACTATCTTTTCCAAGAATAGAAAATACCACATGAAGGACTTAAGAGTGGTTTTATAGAGGTGTAAAGATCATGGAATCTCCTTAAACCTAAATAAGTGCATTTTTTGGGTCATAGAAGGTAAGTTGTTTGGTCACATAATCTTAGAATGAGGCATATCTATAGACCATGAGGAATTAGAGTCAATTTTAAAAACTCTATTTCCTACTAAGAGGAATGATCTAAATTTATTCTTCAACAAGATTAACTTTATTAGGAAGTTCATTTAAAGATTTTTAGAGATAGTCTGACCACTAAACAATATTATAAATAAGGATGCTAAGATTGAATGGATGACTGAGTCACAAGTGAATTTTTCTTAGATCAATAAATCAATTATAAATACATTAGTGATAATAAACGGTGACTATACACAACCCTTCTACATCTATTTATTCACATAAGAAAATTCAAGTGTTATTATTATAATGTAGAAGAAAGAGGTTAGAGATGAGATACCTATATCATTCATGATATCTCCACTTAGTAATAATGAACTAATGTATTAAACTATGGACAAACAAGATTTTTCCTTATTTAAAGCTATCAATAATTTTAGACATTGTATTCTTCATAGTAAGGTATTTACAGTAGTGGTTGACCCAAAATTCAAGGTTATGCTAATGTAAAATGAGTTGGGTGAGTGAAGAGTAAAGTAGATGACCATCATCCAAGATTTTTACTTGGAGATACAATAGATGAATTTTTTTGAGGTTAATGAACCTATAGATCCATGGCCTAAATGTATCCCCAAATCATTTTTCAATTGTAATCAGTCTAGTACATCACAAATGATGATTGGTACATGGATATAATTAGTTATATGATAAATAAAAAGTGTCTCAAACACCTAAATTCCACACACAAAAAAATGTTGTGCTTGAAAATGAGCCATTTAATTGTCAAAGTTGGAACTCTCTATAAAAGGAACCATGAAGGCATATATTTGAGATGTTTTAATAAAGAATATTCAACTAAAGTACTTAGATATTTATATGGAAAATATGTAAATGGGCATGGTTCAATTATTACTATATCTCATCAAATACTATGGGTAGGTTACTATTGGCCACATTTTTTTCAAGGATGCACATCTACATCCCAAATTTGTCGTATATACCAATTCACTACACATCATGAATGCACCCCAATTATGACACTATAGCCAATCATTGAAGCCAATCCATTTGTTAAATGAGGGTTAGAATTAATATGAGCCATTAAAACTAATTATTATATAAGACACAATTTCATCCTTACATTGACAAATTATTGTACTCATTGGGTTGAATCTCAACCATTCAAGAATTGCATAACTAATGTATTAATCAACTTCTTGGAGGAATACATTGTTACCATGTGTAGGATGTTTACCACACTGGTATGTGATAATGGCCCTACTTTATTATCCCTATAAATCCTTAAATGGGATTATGATCATTAGGTAACCCTTAAATTTTATTCAAATTATTATCCACAAGGTAATAGGTTAATTGAATAAACAAATAAGAATATGTTGAATATAATTAAGAGGATCTTCGAAATAAACCTAAGGTATTCATAGAATGTATTGTAATTTTCTTTATGATTTGATATAACTAAGATCAAATATTATTTAGGGTCATCTCTTTATCTGTGGTATATGGCTAAGATCTTATCTTCCTAACCAAACTAAAAATCCTCACCTTGTTATTTATAAGAGATTGCCTATAAATGGATAATAAAATATAATCACACCTCTTGAACCTTGTATAATTATAATAAAAATAGGATTCATATTTTCTATATTTTAGTAAGCATCAAGAGGTTTTCAAATGCTAGTTTGGCAAACAAACTAAAGTGAAGGGCTTCCTAATCATTGTTCCAGTCTTCTTATGGGACAAGGCTCATAAAAATAAGGGACTACATGGAAAATTGGATTCTTTATGGATAGGTCCCTACCAAATATCCAAAATCTTGGGTGAGAATGATTTTTACCAAAGGTGTATTACTAGAGAGGATGTACTATTGACAATCAATGGATAATTCCTCAAACACTATTTCTAGGCCTAATAGGCCTAGATGACCTTTGTAATAATTTATATTTTATTTTACATGCTTTTCTATTTGATTTTGTTTTGGGTTTTATGAATTTTTTATATTTGTTTTTTTTTTCCTTACTTGATTCAACCTCATTTCATCTCTTTTGAGCTAAACCTATTTTTTTGGCCTAAGATTTCCCCTGCTTAATTAAAGAAGGTGAATGAGAAACTTGATCATGAATAACACTAATGACATTCTTGTACACTAAGTTTATAAATTTTTTATTCAATTACTTGCATGAACTATTAAATTTTCATTATATTATTGAAATGGAAAAGGCCTATGATTTATAACAGAACATATGGATTTATAAAGGCTTTATTTCTTGTTCTAGAAATCATCAAACGCACATAATAGGAAACATGAAGCATGAAGCAACTTTAAATTTTTTAGTTTTTTTCTAATTGAATATAATTTTTTTGAATATCCCCTGACCTATGGATTGGTCCCAAACCCTTCATAAAAAAAACAAATCAAAATATCATTTCAAAAGAAATGAGCTAAAATATAAAATCTATGTTTTTTCTTCGAAAAGGGTGATCTTGGAAACCTCCATCATAGGATTTATATCCTAGTTGGTATTGAAATAAGACTTTAGGAAGGGAATAAGGGCATATATGATGGGTATATAAAAACTCATCTATTAGTAGAGCAATATTCATGCCGTTCCCCCCAACCAAATTGTAAAATACTCTCTCCTTTCAATAGTGCTCATTAGTTATACAAGTTTATTTCTTTGTGTGTTTGTTAAATAGCTAAACCAATCACATAAATACACACACCAATGGTATTTAGGTAGAATTTAAATTTAGTGTGTCATATATTACATCAAAATTCCATGCCTTCATGTTTTGTATTTTTTTAGAAGGTTTCATGAAACTAATGTTTGCATTTGATTAAGAACTTAAGATTATAGATTCTTGAGATACTTAGGGGTATCTCCCAATGAAAGTCACCAATTATTGTTTCTCACATAACATGACCCATTTTTAACTAAAATAAGGACCCTCTTTTCTTTCTTAATCTATGTCCTTTAGTAATTTAATGGTTTTAATATTTGATCCCTTCGTTGAGTGGTCCTCTACTAGATGATAAGTTTAAAGTAACTAGATGTGTTTATTTTTAATATTTTTTTATGTTAAAATAATTATTCCAATCTTGGAATCTAAAGTTTTTAAGGTAATTTTATTAATATGTCTTTTTCTAAAAAATTGAATCATATACAATAAATATTTTAAGGTGCTTAAGATCCCCATTTTGGGGAAAATATGGCAATTACTTTCAAGAATTATCTTACTCCTATAGATTCTTTTGAAACTTTTATTTTGGTAAATCCAGCTTAATTTTACTTTGGGTCAATATGAATTGGCTTAGTGTTTATGCTTTTTTTAGTTTTAACATAGTCATTTTAAAGGTGTTTAAGATCCCCATTTTGGGGAGAATATGACAATTACTTTCAAGAATTATCTTACTCCTATAGATTCTTTTGAAAATTTTATTTTGGCAAATCCAACCTAATTTTACTTTGGTTCAGTATGAATTGGCTTAGTGTTTATGCTTTTTTCAGTTTTAACTTAGGCTAAATCCTACTAAGATTCTTTTTAAATGGTTTCTTTATTCGAAGAACTTGACCCCTTTTTTGATCCATTCCTACTTTAAATTAGTTTAAATTGGATAAAATTTTCATATATTCATTTTATTTACTTTAGTTAATTTCATAAAAATGGTCAAAATTTACCTTGATCTAGCTTTAGGTTCTTTGAAAATGACTTTCCTTTTTTAAGTTTTTGTGCCTTTTTGTTTTCATTTCAAAAACATAACCATTGAATTTTCAAAAATAACTTGACCATTTTAATTTTAATTTCCTTAACCATTGGATTTTGAACTTAAAATCATTAACTTTGTTTTTTAATTTTATGCCCACATGTGCCTAAGTTGATCCCAATGCCACATGGAAGTCTCTTGTAGAACCTATCAGTTGTAACCATTTCAAAAGGTATTTTGACATGTAGTCATTTTTTTGAATTCATCCTAGAGCTATGTGACATATTTTTATCATTTTGTAGGATTCAAATAGTTAGTAAATATTTTAAGCAATCAAATTAGTATGATATTACCATATGGCATGATCCTAGTGATCCATTTCTTAGGTTGATTTCATAAAAATGTAAAATTGTCTAGGAAATAAAGTTAGCATGAAGTTTACACATGGAAATATCCACCACTATATAACCTCAAGGTGGTCTGTACAGTCTATTGAAACCTCATATATTTGGTAAATAAGATGATGCCATGTGGTGAAATATCACCTCATCATGGAAAAGGAGTAGTAATCATACATGAAGCCCCAACTGAGCAACATAAAAACATGGATCTTCCACACATAATAAACCTTATAAAATAAGATACACTGGTAGTGATGTCAGTAGAACATGAACTTAAATTTGATGGCCCATCTAGCCTTAAAAGACATCAAAACTTGAAAGTGAAATGTGTGTCTAATGTGACATACAATAGAAATTTTTAGGGGAGTCTTAATGGTGAAATTTTTCATGAATTAAAAATTCAAAGGAAATATGGGAAATAACATTAAATTTAGGCATGGCATGCACATTTGGGAAAACACATAAGGAGGAACTAAGGATAAATATAACATGAAAAGAAGTGTTTTCTAATATGAAGACAATACAGATAAATTCTAGATGGCAATCTCAAAGAATTCCAAAAAACTTCTAGTTGCACTTGACTGATAGAATTTACTCCCATATTCATAATAACATGGTGTCATGCATAAGTTCTCAACTACATTTCTGAACTCACATTGAATTTTCAGCTACATCTACAAAGGGGATGAATTTCCTCCCTTTTGAATTTTGAATTTGGATCCTCTATTTATCTATTATTTATAAGACTTAAAAATCCTTTCTCAAGGGTGGCATTTTTTAGGATTAGAGGATGTTGTGCCTAGCTAGATCTTTATGAATTTTAATAGAGACATATAGAACCAAACATATTTTCATGCATTTTATTTCTTAATATGATAATTTATCCCTCTCTTATTGTAGTTTTGTTGCTTCAGAGATGTTTCTTTCACTTAGTTGATTGTATGAAATCCAAACATTGTTAATCAAAAGGAAAATCTTGATTATTTGAAGGCTACTTAGGTTGTTTATTATTTTATTTCACATTATTCATGGTGTTTATTCATTGTATTTTGACATTCAAACCCCCTAGACTCTTTCATTATATTTAGTTGAAGTTGTGACTGGTCTAACTCAACTAAATATTGGTTTCACATGATTTACTCAGTTAGATAATTCTAAATTCATTTGTGTTGGTAGTAGGTTTTCATCCCTTTATCTCTACTCTTTTGAATTTTATTTATAATGAAGTTAGTATAGGAATAAAAGGTAATCTAAATTTAAATGTATAGCTTGGTTATTATTTCATGTTATGTTTATAACCAATATAAAATTGTTGCACCTAGGAACATGATAAATGAATAGAGAAATCAACTATTTTCCCTCTATACAAATTTGAGGAAGTTTGATTTACTTTAGAGGTTGAACCCTGAATAAGTATGTAAAATATCAATTAATTCCTTAACCAAACCAAACTACATATCAATTCATTAAAACATGCCACTTTAAATGAATGGTCCATGTCATCTAACTTAGTGAAGAGTAGCATACTAAGACCTGGTACATTTAAACCTTTGGGAAGCATTTTCCTCATGATATATTCTTCATTATAGTAGATATGAATCCTATCAACACCTAGTTATTTTTATTTATGTTGAAACATTGAACAACAATATTAAAAACATGTTGGGTATTCAAGCCACTTCTTATTATGACTTAGACTCACAGAGCCTGAGTGTTCTTCCCCTAGTTATTTAGAGTCCACTATTTAGGTTTTTTTTTAATTTAATCATTTTAGAATATCTTTTAAATTGGAAATTCTTATTGAGTTTCTCATATAGATATGGGCGATTCTCAATTTCATGATTCCCTCCATAATAAACATAAGTAGGATATGTAGGGTATTCCCATTGGAAGTGATCTAGTGACCTACACTTGTAACATCCTTAAGGTGGGAACATCCCACTAAACCAACCTTTAGACCCATAACCTCACTATCATCATGGTGGTCTGTATTAATAAAAATATTTTCCTAATGTTCTAACTATTACCTATATTTCTTTGTTTTATTTTAGGTCACTTACTATTTTATAGTCAACTATATTGTGTGAGGAGGTGTCATAGATATTATAGTAATTTGTGCATCTTAAATGACTATATTGGGGAAATATGGGTAAATTACACACATCATGTACCTCTCTATATAACTCATAGGATGTCATGAGCACATACACACACATTTCCTTGGATAGTTCTTCCTTGAATATCCCTCTATCGTATAGTCTATACATGATTATCCATCACACCATTTGTAATTATACTTTGTAACATTGTGATCATAGATGAAATTTATGCTTCCAATGTTGGGTGAACCCTAAAATAAACACTTCCTACCATTTCAAATTTCAGCATAACCTCTAAGGACTCTCATGGCTTTGTGATGTTCCTTATCACTAAGGCATGTTAGTAAGGAGAAAGTAGTTTGTCAATAAACCATTGGGCATGTTGTAGTGGGTGAAGTGCATAAGACAACTTTGATACTATGTTCTTAAATATAGTGTCATAATTATGAACATTCTTAGATGGGTCATGTTCCTTTAACTCTTTAATTTTTTGTTGATAAAACTCTAGAACATTAAACTCCTTACAAAAATTTGCCTTCAAGAGATCATAATCCATAATTATTTGGGTTGGATCATACTTTCTATAGTAGTTATGGGCATGGCCCTGTAAAGATATAGTGAATTAACTTACCCCTAGATATAGATAAATGATTCCATTCATGTGTTATATGATATCCCACTTATGGATGTTCTGTTAGGTTGTGGAGTTAAAAGCTTCACCAGGTTGCGAACAGGAGTTGTTAACGTGTCACAGACACCGACATCAGTCAGGCCAACTGACATCGACAGGATTAGATAGGAAGAACAACCAATGTCGATCAGGGATCGGCCAGCATCAGTCATCTCCAGGTAGATAGGGACCGATGTTGGTCGCCTATGTGGTTTAGAACTGCCAATTTCATAGATAGTTAGTTAACAAACCAAGTGTTTGCATGTTAAGAGCTAATTTTAGACTAGAAGCTGTGGATCTAATTATTGTAATTAAGGTCTAATTATTGTATGCATGAGATCTATATAATAGACTCATGGGTTGTATTGTAAGTGTGTGCTAGAGAGTAAGAGAGCAAATATTAGCTCCTTCAGAGGGAAGAGAGCATGGTGTGTTCCTCCTAGTTCTAAAGGGGTGCTAAGTGTGTATGACCTTAGAGAGTTGCAGGTGTGCAAGTTTGGGTAGAAGATCCACCGAGGTACTGGTTGAAGAATCATGAGGACTTGGTGAGGTAAGGATAAGGGTTCTTCAGGGTGTAGAGATATCTACAGGGTAAGTAAGGTCTATTGATTTGTAGGTGGTAGGAAGGAAAGGGAGATCTACTTGGAGTACAGTTATGTACTTGGTGTACTGGCAACATTGTTACTGACTGGTGGAGGTGAACACCAACTCTATGTTTGAGTTGGTTGTTGGGATCATAAGAGAGAGAGGGAAGATGTCCTTGAGGTGTGGCAAGCCTTAGAGGTGGAAGAAGAAGTGGCATCTTCTTTATTGTATTTTATTTTGAGTGCTTATTAATACAATTGTGTGTTGTCTCTCATATCCTATGTTGTTTCATATTTCTAGTTACTTATCATTCTAGTTAAATTCCATGTTTAGTTGCTAATACAAGAGGTAATCATATATACTCTTATTGGTGGAGTAGGATCCTGACAAGTTGGTATCAGAGCTTTTGGTTGGGTTGATTAATAGGTGGTTCAGATCTGGTTAGTGTTTGTTGATTACAGGTCACTCTTAGGGGTTTCAAATTGAGTGGGAGTATAGCAATGGCAGAAGAAAGTAAGCTATGAATGGAGAAACTAAATAACATGAATGGTCTGATTGATGGAAAGAAAGAGTAGGTAAAGGGAGATTGTTGGTTGGTAGAAGATCAGCATGTAGAAGTAGATGTTGTAGGTGTTGTAACACAAGATGCTCTGGATAAAGTATAATCTTAGTTTATAGATTCTTTTTCCTCTTTCCATGCAACCCGAAATAGAGCATCTTTTCAAGAGTATGTCCAGGGAGACTTTGGAGAGATTTATTTAGGGGTTGGTGAGCCTTGTCAGATTATTGGTAAAGGGGAAGTGAAGCTGAAATTGCAAATAGATAACACACAGGTGTTGAAGGAGGTCATGTAGGTACCAGTCTTGGAGATGAGTCTAATTTCTTTAGGAAAGTTGGGTGATGAGAGATGCATAGTAACTCACATAGCGGATGCACTTGAATTAGACGGTGGTAAGAAAGTAGGTATCCATTATCTATCTACATATATTACTGATTCACCTTCTGTTGTAGAGATGTGGCTTTGTAGGCTTGGTCACATATGTAGGAGGGGAATGCATGTTCTTAAGCGAAAGATAGATATCTTTGATAAAATTAAGAACTGGAAAGCCTTGGTATTCATGGAGGAGATGATGGACAGAGATCAGTTGTGGGGAATAAATTATTCTGAGTAGGGCTATGTTAATTTGAATAAGGTTTTGATCCAAAAAGAGCTCGTAGGTAAAAATTCATCACTCACAGGTGAACACAGGTACCAGCATCGGTTAGGAAGAACTGACATCGAACAGATAGGCATTAACATCGGTCATGTGCAGATTAGTAGAGTCAATGGTGTCAGGTAGTAGGAACTGATGTTGGTCATATAGGAACTGACATCGGTAGAAGGTACACCAGTGTTGGTCAGGGAACTGACGTCAGTAGATAGGGTCAGTCATAGGGAATCGACGTCGGTCGGGTGCAGATTGGGAGATGGCTGAGATCGGTCACTGGAATGGATATTAGGCAGACAGCAAGCTGTCAAAGAGTCTCAAACACCCATATGGAGGACTAAAAGGGTAAGTGAACCTCATATTCATTATTCACCTTTTTATTAGTTACTTACTGATGGTCGAGAACTAGGAAGATGTGAAGAGGCAATGCAGGTAGAATCTAGAAATAGTGGGAGCTTGGCATGGATGAGGAGTGTGAGTCCTTGGAGAAGAACCAAATAGGAGTTTGTTGGTGGAGTTGTTAGCTAGAAGAAAGCACTAAAATATGGATGGATTCCCAAGTTAAAGAAGAGAGTGGATGGATACATGAGACAGAAGGCCAAGGTATATGGTCTTGAGGAAGCTGCAAGACAGTGGTATAGGTTTTGATAGGTGGATGACAAAGCAGGGCTTTAGTCAATGTTAGTGTAACTATTGTGTTTGTCTTTACCAGGTGGATGATGAGTCATGACATTATCTTGTTACTGTATGTGGTGTGGTTGCTTGTTGCAGGGTTACACATGTAGGGAGTTTTTTGAGCTAAAGGTAAAGTTAGTTCAGAGGTATGTCATAAAGAATTTGGAGCAGTGAAATTCTTTGGCATAAGAGTCATGGAGATTTTGTCTTTAGTGGGAGCTGATGTGAAGAAGGTGTTGGTGAGGTTCAAGATGCAGGATGTAGAATCGGTAAGCACACCAAGGGCTGGACAGTTCAAGCAAAGCTTAGAACAGTGTTTGAAATCACATGAGGTTTGGTGTAGACCTAAGTTTTCCCAAGCAGTGGGAGTTGTCAGAGAGTTTGGAGCCAATTTAGGGAAGGTGGATTCTCAGGTATCTGAGAAGGACCAGTAGTAGGGATTCATGTTATGCAGGGTCAAGGTCTTCACTACATAGGTTTGTAGGTTCATATGTGGTAGGTTACTTGGATGACAGGTGTAGCATCACAGGTTGTGTGGTGGTTGGTCTTTAGGATTGATCTTGAAGAGGGATACAAGCCAAGAAATGAACTAGATAAAGGTACAAGTACAGGTATAGGTGCAGTTATTTATCTTCAAGTGGGAGATTGTTAGGTTGTGGAGTTAAAAGCTTCACCAGGTTGCGAATAGGAGGAGTTACTGAAGTGTCACAAACACCAGCGTCAGTCAGGCCAACCGACATCGGTAGGATTAGACAGGAAGAGTAACCAACATCGGTCTGGGATCAGTGGACATCAGTCATCTCCAGGTAGATAGGGACTATTGTTGATAGCCTGTGTGGTTTAGAACTACCAATTTCATGGATAATCAGTCAACGAACCAAGTGTTTGCATGTTAAGAGCCAATTTTAGACTAGAAGCTGTGGATCTAATTATTGTAATTAGGGTCTAATTATTGTATGCATGAGATCTATATAATAGACTCATGGGCTATATTTTAAGTGTGTGCTAGAGAGTAAGAGAGTAAATATTAGCTCTTTCAAAGGGAAGAGAGCATGGTGTGTTCCTCCTAGTTCCAAAGGGGTGCTGAGTGTGTATGATCTTGGAGAGTTGCAGGTGTGCAAGTTTGGGTAGAAGATCCATCGGGGTACTAGTTGAAGAATCATGAGGACTTGGTGAGGCAAGGACAAGGGTTCTTTAGGGTGTAGAGATATCTATAGGGTAAGTAAGGTCTATTGATTTGTAGGTGGCAGCAAGGAAAGGGAGATCTACTTGGAGTACAGTTGTATACTTGGTGTACTGGCAGCGTTGTTACTGACTAGTGGAGGTGAACACCAACTCTATGTTTGAGTTGGTTGTTGGGACCATAAGAGAGAGAGGTAAAAAGTCCTTGAGGTGTGGCAAGCCTTAGAGGTGGAAGAAGAAGTGGCATCTTCTTTATTGTATTTTCTTTTGAGTGATTATTAATACAATTGTGTATTGTCTCTCATATCCTGTGTTGTTTCATATTTCTAGTTACTTATCATTTTGGTTAAATTCCATGTTTAGTTTCTAATACAAATGTAATCATATATACTCTTATTGGTGGAGTAGGATCCTGGCAAGTTCTCAATAGAATTCTCCACTCTTTGATATTCTAGTAGGTTGAGAGACATCTTGTACACAACTTGCACCATCAGAGCTAGATTGTCTCCTTGTGTGATGAGGTTGATTCTATTCATTCTTACTATGTGATTTATGACCGATCCTATTGTTGATTTTATAGTTTGAGGGGAAATAACTACTCCAATAGTGCTAATTACTCCACTTTATACTATTCCACCTAGTGGGGTTGTTGGTCATGTTCCTCTGATAGTCAATCCTATAGTATACATATTCATAATAAAAATACCACAGACTTATAATTTTCTTAACTTATTTAGTTGTTATCTTATCACAACTCTATATTATAATTTTAAATAATTCACTTGAGTAGGTAGGTTAGATGGGGGTAGGTCAGGTGCTTCTTGATTATTTATCTCTTGGAAACTCTTCCACAAATGACACCAAATCTTATATTTCTTCTTTTTTTATGGAAATTCTTCATGTTAGGGAACTATTTATATGTTAAAAAGTCATTCTCATGTTTTTCCATCCCACATGGATAGTCATAACACATCTTGAGTCCAACCCTTACTTTTTTCCTAAGGTCCTCAACATTTGCCTCTTCTAGAGACTCTTACCTTATTGAATCCAAGTCAATCCAGCCTCCTTCCACTAGGTTCTCCTTACACTCCTCATTTATCCTAATTACTATGACTTCTCCATCCCCATTCATTTTATCACTCACATAAATTTATACTTAGTTGGTCATTGGTAGGTCTTTAATTCTATTATTTACCATCAAATTATTTATATCTAAGGTGTAGATGATATTTTGTGATTATGTAGCACCTTAGTATAGGCTAATGGGTAGGTAGAGGCAAAAAATAAAACCATTGTCAAGATGCTTGGCAAGATGATTGAATGTTACAGTACTGATTAGGACCAATAGATGGTAAACACTTTATGGGCATACCACACCAGTGTTCTATATATCAAATTACATTATCGAGACTTGATAATCTCTTCAAGGATATCATGTTACTTTTCATCATCTCTTGTCCTTGTATTCTTATTCCAAGCCTCTTTAGGCATCCCTTTCATATTTTTAATTGCCTTATCCTATCATTTTAAGCTCTTCTCATTACTTGCATCATTATCTATTGATACTTGTTCCTTGATCAAATCACATGATTTTATGCTTATCTTGTTCATATTTTTAGGCTTACCTTGGCTTAAAATTTTGTTTGATTGACCTTTTACCAATAATTTTTTATCTTCATTCTTACAACTCATTGTTTGTTTCTAATTTTCTACCCTTATGTGTGTTATAATTTCATCTTCTTGAAGTGTTCCTATGGGCAACATGTTCCTTATCTTTGAAATGTTTTTATCCATCTTCTAATTCTTCCTCTAGCTATTTTTTGACATATTCCACCTTATTTTATTTTGACTTAGGAGCTCTAATAGGTAAACTTCAACCTCTTTCATCAATTCTCCCCATATTAAATCATCTTCATCATTATGCTCTTTCATAGCTTGTATCATAAATTTTAATTAGGCTTTATATTAATCACATGCTAAAATAGATACTCCATATTATAAATTAGTTTGTATACCTACACATGTATAGTTCAATGAAGTATTAGATATTATATTTTTGAGACTTGTGAGTCTCTCTTTATCATTATTTTATACATCCTCATTGATCTTAGATGTATGTTATCTTATCCATCAGTATTTCTTTCCCTTGAGACTCCATTGACTCATGCCAAGTGATCATATCTTCAAATTATATTCCATGAAAGAAGTTATCATTTTATTTATTATTTATGGCATGATCCAACGCTTTTATCTCTACTAGTAATTGATACAAACTTTCATATACAAATATTTGGTATTTTTTCTCATCTATAAATTCTTCATCACATAAAATCTCATGTTCAAATTGCTATATATCTTCTAAGATATATTTTTCATAAAAAATTTAAATATTATTATCAATATTTGCCATATCATCATTATTCAAAATAAAATGCTTATCTTCTACCTCTTTGATTTCTTGATCCAATACAAACTCTAATGTCTAATTTTCATACCTTTTGATCCTAGTTAGTTCAAACTTGACTCCATCTTCTTGATTCAATTTTGTTTCTTTTATGATTTCAATGAGACATCCTTATTTTTGAAGATATCCTTCTCTAATAATCTCTCCTCTTTCAGGGTACAAATCACTGTATCTCTATAAAAAATTTCCCAATCAATTTTTTATTCAACATAAGCATGTTGTTCATGCTTGTTCTCTTTCATGATTTCAAGTTTTGTGTCCTCAAAGTGGGCTTCTTTTTTATTCACTTTTGTACCTATATAAACACATGACATGAAATCATTAGATATAAAGTGGACTTATTCTTATTTATTTTTTATCTCAATTGGATAGATTATTATTGCCTTATAATATTTCTCATAATCTCTCTGAGAGGCCACTATATTGTCTTTATGATTCTTACAAAATATCTTTCAATTGATCCCTCCAAGATTTTATCTATACCTACTAATATTTATCTCAACTTAGCTATATTTATTTCCATCTCTAACTCTATTTTCTTAACTTCTTCTCACTCCATATTCTTGTGGAAACTTTCCTTCTTAAAGCCCTTCATTATTTCTCTCTTTCATTTACTCTTTCAAATTTCCTTAGGCCTCAATGTGTGTTTCCTCTTTTATCAATTCTATCCCACTTACTTATTATCACCTTACCTAGGTCTTTTTCACCCTAGGCTTTTATTACTATTAATCCTTTGTCTTAGACTTATTTTTATACTTTAAGATCTTCTTGAGATTTCTATATTGAGATTCTACTAGCTCTCTTCTCTATTCAAACCTTTATGTATTTATGGCTTCTTTTCCACTCAACCTCTTACCTTCTAGGTTTCAAAAACCTTTTTACCTCTCTTATTATATTCATGTAACTTAAAAATAGATTCCTTAATGACTCAAAATTTTAAACTTTTTTAAGAGCTCACATGATCTAATACCACATGATGTATTTGGAGACATAAACTTAACTTATACATTTTCCTAGCTCTAATTTCTTTCTTTAATCCCTTCTCTAATTTCTAATTTACTTACTTGTTATAGGTACTTTGCTTCTCTCTTGACACCCTTAATCACTCTTATCAGTCACTAGACTCATAGGCCTCATTGAACACGTAGCTATATTATTTATCTAAAATGCATATTACCCTTCATCTCCCTCTATACTCTATCCTCTTATGCTCAACTCTGCACTTTCACCTTTACTTTGACTTCTTAAAACCCAAACTTACCTTATCTCCCTTTCCACTAGGATCATTTTTAGGCTTGATTTACTTGTACTATGTATCTAGTTATATAACTCTTTCTTGATAATTAAACTTATCTTCACTTATATTATATTTATAGGGAGAGAGAATTACTATTCAAAACACAAAGTTCTTCTTTAGGCCTAATCTCCTAGTAACCCTATTTAGGTGAAAATTTTATAGGTTTGAATAATATACAAATCTTCTAGATAAGGATACCCTTTATCTTCCTTATCTTAACCTAAATTTTAAATTCAAAAATATCAATGAAAACCTATTAACTCACCAAGCCTCCCTAGTAATTAGGTCTCTTGAGGCCTAATTTATTGACACAACCTTAGTTACCATACTATATAGTTCTATACCATATTAAAAACTTAATAATACTATAAATAATGTAAAAAAACATTAGGTTACTAGGTTTTAATAATATTTACTCGTGTAAACACTTTCTAATCAATTTTCAAGTACTAAACCCTAGTTTAGGGTTACACAGGCCTGTAAGTGCTTGAGAGTAATCAAAAGGGACTATTTTGAATTTGAATCACTTATATAGGGGTGTAATGATTATTTAGGTTATATTATACCCTATTTAAACCTCTCTAATAATTTTTAATCCTTAACCAATCAATACTAATCTCCAACATACACACTTATAGAATTATGGGAACTCCTTTCTTGACTATGTTCATTAGAATAGGTGTTTGAATTGAATATTGAACTCTAAGTGGATTTTAAGAATTAAAAATGGACACATTTACCAATTATAAACTCTTAATTTCACTCTCTCATTTAAATCACTTAATTCAACTAAAATATATGCATCCCAATTCATTATCTAACCCATGCCAAAATGATGACCTCACAATCTTATCTAAACTGTATATTATGACCTTAACTTGTAGGTTAGCAACTATAATTTATTATCTATTAAATTAAAATAAAAATATAATATGTAACACATAACAATAATATATATTGACTCAAATTCACTCTCTCAAATCTTTCTTGTATTCATTTGTGTCATTTCTTATACAATAACTACACATGGAATTCTACAACACAAGCAATAGATCCTAAATTATTAATCTTTTATTGATCTAACTTTATTTTTTTACACTCTGCTAAAAAAATATTATATCCTAACAAAATTATAAAACTCTCTCCATTCTCAACTACATGTAATCCCTCTTTTCATAATTTCAATCATGCAAGATAACTCCCTCATTCAACCAACTTGGTGTAGGGTGGCAATTACACTTCCAAGTTTTTTTTTCCTTTCTTGGATTACATTTATTTTTCATTAATTTCATGCTGAAACACATTTTATACACACTTATAGTACTTTATAGTATCATTCAAAAACATATGTCACATTTTAATTTCACACAAAACTCAAAATACCACACCAAAGCCTAGTTATAATTTCAAATTTTCAAATTCCCCTTTTTTTATAGGAAACTATTAATGGGATATATAAAAATAATAAAAAGACTCTTAATGACTCAAACACACCATATGGAACCATAAAATATCTCTCACACTCACACTAGACTAAAAATCATCATCATGAAACTCTCAAACACACTAACACCCTATGTTACTTTGTGATGCTCTAAATCACAATTATACACATTAATGAAGATACAAAGACAACATTACAAGTTATTATAGATAAAAGAGAGATAATTATATATATTCCTATTTTTTTTAATTACAAATATCTTAATTTCATAATCATATATTGGTATGATGGTGTTGAGCATGATATGTAATATCTTTTAAATGACTTGAGAAAAATCAAGATCCTAATTATCCATTATCTTACACTTGCACGTTATTTAATGAGTCAAAACTTTTGTTTTGTTATTTTATACTTATATTAATCTCATTATATTTTTAAACCATGCTAAATATACTACACAAAAATCTATAGAATATTAGTTCAATTCACCTATACACATGTTTATTTTTCCATTTTATATGTATCGCCACATGTTACTAACCAAATATGGTCAGTACCAAACAACTGCCAACAAAATTATTTTCTTAAATTAAATACATACTTAGGGTTATTCAAATTTATTAGTGTGTTAATGTCATGGAAATTTATTCAATTAGATCCATATATAAAAAATTAAGGTCTCATTAAAAATGGACTTAACATTTATCTGATATACATCTATACATTATTTCATACTGAGTAAAAATACACTATTCTTCACAAATTTTAAACCTATCACTAGGATAAGTTATAAACTAATTTTGAGGAATATAAGATCCAAATCAAATAAATAATTTAAAATTATCAAATCCAATCATTAACTACATATATTTTGTGAAGGAACACAATTGCACAATTTCACTAAGTGGGAGAACTATGTGTGGATTGATTTAACTCATTGGAGTATTGGATACATAAGTAATGGTAAGTCATATAAAAGAGGTGTTTTTTATTAGCTCATCCCATTATACATTCCCTCATTTGTGCATGTTTCTATCACTCACAATCAAACCTATGGATTTAAGGCAAAGGAGACTATTTTTTTAGTTACACATATCATTAGGGGTTGGGATCGCAAACATATCATAATAAAATATAGTTTAAAGTGAGAACATATTCATTTTTCCCTATTTAAATGTAGGTTGGAATCAACCAATTATACTAACCCAATCCTATAGACCTAACATGTTATAGATCATGAAACATTTTTGAAACCTAACAAACCACATGCTTACTTATGTCTAATTTTCACTCCCATATTAGAGTCACATTTAGATATTTAAATATAAAATCTAAGTTTCTTGATCTCTTTTATACCTTTTTAATATTTATCATATGAAACTTTTTAAATCAAAAGGATTAATCTCAATATTTTACATTCAGATGTATACTTGCATGCCATATCTTAACATCTAAATAATATTTGAAATTTATACCTTAATTATATTAATCTTACCCCATTAATCCAAATTTTGGTAAAAAACTATTTCTAAAACCATACACATACTAAATAGTTCCAAACCATAGGTTTACTTTAGGTTTTATCCTTCTAAAGTTTTAAAAAAATGTCTCAAGATTTTATGAATATTTGTCTCATATTTTGTTTCTAATGGTTTCATTAATATATTTTTATTATTTCCATACACAAAATATTTTTTCACCTTTAGCTCTAGGATTTGATTCATTTAGGATTCTATATTTTGGCCTCAAGGTTTTATTTTCAGATCCAAACGATGATTATTCCCTAATAATAAATGATAATCATCACCATATTGAATGAACATTATTGGCTAAAAAAAGTAATGAAGTTACTCTTTTTACATTTTTTTACAATGATAACTTATATTATTTGTATCAAATATGTAATAAAATGGGTGAAAAAGATTAAATATAAATTCATCAGTAATTCTAAAGTTATTAATGAATAATCTCAAGACTTCCTTGAATATTATTATTGAAACATCAATTTGAGATGCCTATTTTTACTACTAGATGTAAAAGGGCATGTATTCCTCCACTTTTTAATCCTCCCCAAATACCTCAAGGTTTTATTAGATACCATACACCCCCCCCCCCCATTATTTTCCCATAAATTACTTTAGATTTTATGGTTCATGTTGTAAACACTAGATGAGGTAGGGTTCCCTATCATGTGTGGTAGAACAAAATTATTCAACATGTTCCTCCTGAACCCCCTCCACCTCATGAAATATAAGCTAACCAACCTAAGTTATATGACATCCTTTATCATATAAATAACACCCATGTTAATATTTATATGTTAGAGTTACTCAAAAGATTAATAGTCTACAAAGACATTATAAAATACATTGTAAGGCACAACACTACCCATAGACATAAAACCTATATAATTTTCCTTCATTATGAATATGTTATAGTATAACAATAAAGGCATCACTTTTTACAAGGAATAATTAAATATGTAACTCATAATATAGAAAAAAATTCCATTTATCATTAATTTTGAAGTACAAAATAACTTGGTAAAACATATTGTTGGTATATAATGGTTTTAGATTAATAATTTGTAACACTATATTTTTAAATTTATTAGGTATGAACATAGATTCAATTTAAAACTCAAATTAGATCATAAAATTATTTGATAATACTCCACATCAAATAATTGGAACCATCTAATTAGGTGTGATACTAGGTCCTAAGATAGTACCTATTACTTTTCATGTTATTCCTAACCAGTTAATAACTTACTTTTGGGACAACCATGTATACATGTTATGGAAGTAATATCATTAACATTACATATATGTATATAATATATGCATGGAATAATTTTATTATCTATAATCATTAGATGAGGACCCAATACTTAAATAAGGGCTAACAATAATCACAATTGGAATATCATACTATTTTTTCTCCATCACAACCCATTCCAATAGCTTAGATGTTTACATATGAGGTGTGTGAATAAATCATATAAAAGGGTAATGAACCAATAATTATATCAAAATAAACTTTAACATGAGATGAAAGTTAAAATGGAACAATCAAAACCTATTTTGAAAGTTACTTTACTAGTGAACTAAGAATATCAAGATGACTAATCACAAATTATTATGGCAATGAAGAAGAATATATCAAGATGGTAGATATGATAGATGATCATATAATAAAAATAAACTTTAATCACTCAAAGTATTACTTATCTTATATTTTTTTCAAACATGGTGGAGTTGTAATAGATTGCAATTATTTATATACCCAAAAAATTAAAAATCCTATCCAGACATAATCTATTAGAGTCAAATAAAATTCAACAAAAATTGATCATGAGTACATACAAAAATCAAAAAACATTTTAAATACTATATCAGATTAGGCATAGGTATCATTGAAATAAAATACAATTTGGATAAATAATAAATCATATATTTTACTAAATAGTGTGGAGATGATATTTGATAAAACTCCAACACCATTACATGTAACAAATATTTAGGATATACCAAGAAATATATTGAAAATATTACTTGATCATAATATCATCAAATTAACATATATTAGATATAGATTTTTTATATGTATTTAACATCAAGAGTTCAATAATTATGTTGGTTAACTTAAAAATAATAATAAATGGCATACATCATTGGGAATAATTACAAAAGTAGATTCATAAATACAATTATGGATGTATTATCAATCTATTACAATAACAATAAGATAAATGTACATCAATCTCAATAAATAAACCATCTATAATGACAATGAGTATAATGTGTCCTCTACAAGAGACATTGACTATTATCATCTGTTATTAAGGTGAATATTAAAAAAAAATATAAATTGATGATAGTAGACAATATGTTATATGTAGTGTCAGAGGTTTAAAATTTTTGGACATGACATTACATAATTATAGAATAGTACATAATGGATAAGAGCCCTTGGATGTATAATTTTTAAAAATATATTGTGTGCCAAATTTGGTCGATACGCACATATTAATGATGCTTCCTAAATATAGAGTACTTTACACATTAGGTGTAATGGTTATAACAAATGTATGATGTAATAAATTAACTAATAGACATATCACTTTCTCACATGAAGGAATAATAATCTATATCTATATTTGACATGATGGTTATGCTTAATATAGAAGAGAAAAGTCTTTATATAAGACTTAATTTTTATGCATGGGCTAGGATGACCTATAGTTATCATTTTTCTCTCAATATATTAGGATTTAAAAGGTCAATTGATTAGATCTTGTTTACATTTGGTTGATCTCGTAAGGACCAATGTATCTAAGATCTAGTAGAGGGTAACATGCAACTCAAATTGAAATAGTAAAGAGTTCCTAAGCCTAAGCCTATGATCATACAAGAACATAGATCTTAGTAGACCTTAATAAAGGTAAACAATTATAATTATGGATTTAAATATGTAAGCTAAGTAAATGGTTTTAAATAGGGTAAAAAATAGAGTAAATTATGGGTTAGATGGTTATAAATGGTTAAGGTGTGATGACCAAACAAAGGTGATAAATTTCAAGCTAAGTAATCATATATCTATACCATATTATTTTACATAAGGAATATCTTAATAAATGATGCACACATACATCCATAAAGCAATAAAAAATCTAATTTACTAAGTAAAGGAAATATTTCAGGGATAAAAATACATACCTTGGGGTAGACTTATTGATGCCTAAATATCCCAGTTAGCTCATGTAGATATATGAATGATAATTTTTATGATGAAGATCTCAAATGGTTAAATAAAGACCTATATATTAATACTTATGAACTCCCAATGACCTCTCATATTGAGCTTCACTAACACCATAATATCAGACCACAAAAATAAATATGTAAACCACTATATTACATAAATAATTATTTATGGAATAAATGTAATTGTAATAAAAGTGTATGAATGTGATATGTTTTTTTAGGAAAGACATATGACCCATATGTGCATTGTTAAAATACCAAAAAAATAAACCAAAACTTTAAGTTGATGGTATCATTTAAGATAATATATTTGGAATATTTTTTATAGCACACAATCATATTGGTTGGTCTAATGCAATATGAATGATAAAAATAGACTCAAAATGATATTGGGTTAGATGATATAGTATAGGAAAGATAAAAGAATAAAATAAATAGTATCAAGTAAAATGATACTATAGGATATAAGGAGCCTATAAATTTAGAGAAAAAAATATGGAATTTAATTATATATAGCCTTTGACAAGTTTATATTGATATAAGTGATGGTGTATCATGATAAAAATATAACATATCTCACAGCATACCATGAGTTGATACTACCACATTCCCAGTTCAACCTTTAAGGTGTGCACTTAGGAAATTTTATGCATTGACAAGCCACTAAAATAGAAAGCATTAGTAAAGTGATAAAGTGAAAAATATTATGTGTACACATATGACCCACATAAATCTCGTCATGTTTCATAATAATGTAACCTGAGATGGTGATTTT
The DNA here is from genome assembly GCA_037957365.1 of Torreya grandis. Classification (NCBI taxonomy): domain Eukaryota; kingdom Viridiplantae; phylum Streptophyta; class Pinopsida; order Cupressales; family Taxaceae; genus Torreya; species Torreya grandis. The sequence goes on along the minus strand of JARHVA010006937.1, from coordinate 332,885 downwards.
GGAAAGAAACATAGAAACAATAAAGATTATAACCAATATGACATGTTGAAAGAACTAAAAATAAATTTAAAAAATATGTACCTTCAATTACCTTGATGATTGTAGATAATTTTTTGTGTGTCACTTGTGATAGAAGGCACTCATCAATAATAATGATATATAGACCTAGAAAATAAGATAAAATCCTAATTTTTATAAAAATGTTCTATTAGCACCTAAAAATTATCTATATCACTAGGACTACAAGGATTCTTTTAGTTTGTGAAAAGTACATGTGGAAACAAAGAGAGGATGAAAAATAATTTTTTATATTAAATAAATAAAATATTAAATTTTTGATATTTTTACTATAAATATGTCAAAACTATTCATTGGCACATTTTCTATTTTTATAAAAACCATAAATCTATGAATCCAAACATAGAAATTTGAGATATTATGGCTTGTATATGAGGATGTAAATGTGCTAGAGGATGCATTGTATCTAAAATTATATCCCTACATGTAGGTGATGTATTTATGGTTTTTTTTTTCATTTTAGTGTAAAATTAATTAGATTTTGAAATATAGGTGATAGGGTAAATTGATGTAAAATAATTTTCCCCAAATGTCAACATTAATCTAAATTTAAAGTTAATAATGGGTATTTGAATATAAAATTTAAAACTAGGGCTAAGGGCATTTATTATATCCAATGAATAAAATATCCACCCTTTGATTATCATATTGGCCAAGCCAATATAGTTTTTAAAAGAAATAATAAACTCCTAGATGATACCATAGGGTATGGCCAATGTAGATAGGTAAAGTGTTGGATAATACCATATGTTATGGATAGTACAATATAAAATTGGATAAATATAATATATTGTAAGGTATGGTTGATAATGTTAAGAAAATAAGGATGACTGATAGCATTGAACACCTGGATGATGTAGTTGAAAAATAAAAAATGGATCATACCATGGGTTTTAGTTGATGTAGTAGGAAAAATAGGTGGATAAAACCTTATGGTGAGGTAGATAAAGTTGAATTATGTGGTGACTAGTACCATATGATATGGATGGTGTACTAAAAACAATTTCTTGGTCCATACCATAAAGTATGTTTGGTGTAGTATGATAATTAATCTTGAACTATAGACTTAGGGATTATCAGATGTAATAGAAAATTGGTAAACATAGGGCAAAAATAGATGATTAGTATTGGCTTTATTTTAGTTTTAGTTTTAATTTTACATTTTCGGATTAAAATATGATTATGAATTATCATTTTTATTTTTCAAAGTTTATGGAGATTATGTTAAAGTGTTGGTGTTATTCTAATTTTAGATCTATTAGATAGAATTTTGGTAGTGTACTACACCTAATTGGTGAGATTATGTAGATTTACCATGTGTTGCTCGACATAGAGTTCATAATGAAGTTTTTAGGTCAATAGGGGCATAATATACCATTGAGGTTTTAATCACACTAGAGAACGTATGTGTTATTTTGGGATTATTTTTTTATGACCAGTCTTATGGTATGTGACATGCCTCTAAATATTGATGAGTGGAATGAGTTAATTTGATGGAATACTAGGTTATATAGTTACAATGAACATAATATCATTGTATAATTTCAAGGTATACATACCTAGCATTTTAGATGTCTAAAAGGTATTAATCAAATGTATTACCACACACATTATATGGCATAAGTCTTATGAGGCTATCCTTATGTAAATTATAGATATATGTTGATTGATGCTAGATAAGGTCACATTATTTTATATGGGTGTAATTAGTGGATGAATTTTACAATGTTCAATGTTAGCACCAATAGAATATGGGTCCTATTATTATTTATTATTTTTATATTTATGAGAAGTTTCTGATGTACATGCCAATAGGACTACCTCATGTTATTGATGATTATATCCAATGGATGAGGAGATGGTCATAGGACCATATTATTTGAGTGGTCTTAAATTTTATTTCACTAGAGATAATCAATAAGGATTAAATAATATTGACACCTTATAAAGGCACTTTGCACATGTGTCTATTATGAGCAACCATAATACAAGTAAGACATTATAGTCATATCATTGATCATTATACATGGTGGGTAAATATACATACCTATGATCATGTCCTAATGAGTTTTGGATTGACACACTTAGAATAACATTTGGTAGTCTCATCATATTATAATAGACATGATAGGGATCCCTAAGGAGTGGGAAGATGAGGGGTTCTAGTTATGGTTCCTTTAGTATACATAATCAACCCATTATGCCAATATGGTGATAGAGGAAACAATGGGAAGTGAAAGGGGATGAAATATGTGTGAAAATATCATCCATGAAATATAGGTAGAGATATCCCCATATGGGCCCAATAGACAACTAGATTATATAACAATGAGCATAAATACATATGATTAATAGTTTGTATTGGTTTCTATGAGGGAGACAATGAGGATTCACAACAACACACATCCATGAAAACACATGTGTCTTGGGTGGTCATGGTGATGGTACTAATAATGATATGTAAATTTTAAGTTTATGATATCATTTTTTATTTTCCTATAGATATAAATATACATACTAGGTATTAGTGATATATATATATATATATATAATATATATATACATGTGTATATGTATATATATATATATATAGACACACACACACACACACATATACATATACATGCACATGTATATGTGTGTGTATATATGTATGTATGTATGTACATATATGTATATATATATATATATACATATATGTATATATATATATATACATATATGTATATATATATATATATACATATATGTATATATATTTGTGTGTATATATATATGTATGTATGTATATATATGTTGGTGTGTGTGTGTATGTGCGTGTGTGTGTGTATGTATATGTATATGTATATGTATATATGTATATGTATATGTATATATATATATATATATATATGTATGTATATATATATACACACACACATATATATATAAATATATGTGTGTGTATATATATTGTATATATATACACACATATATATATATACATATACATATATACATACATACATATATACATATATACGTATATATGTATATATGTATAGATATGTGTGTGTATAGAGAGAGAGGGGGGGAGAGAGAGAGAGAGAGAGAGAGAGAGAGAGAGAGAGAGAGAGAGAGAGAGAGAGAGAGAGAGAGAGACAGAGAGAGAGACAGAGAGAGAGAGAGACAGAGAGAGAGAGAGAGAGAGAGAGAGAGAGAGAGAGAGAGAGAGAGACATATGATGTCAATTTTGGTTTAAATTTTTAGATGTAATAATGAAAGATACATGGTGGATGAATTTGGTGGTGGATACACACCATGATATTTTTAACCCCATCATTCATGTCATATTAATAGCATAAAAACCACATGAAAATTGGTTTTTATTAGTTGGACATGCTAGTAGGGGAGCTCCAATGTCATGAATAGGATGCCCCTCAAGTAGTCACCAATAATGTTAAGATGAGGTGAGGTAGCAACATGGTAAGAATTACCTATAGATATGGTTGCTCACATGGATACATCTTAATTTATATTAAGTCTATAAGCATATATGGCTTAGTTATAAATACATTTCAAGGGTTTGAATTTACAATCTCAGACATTACAAGCAAGTTTTTAGGGTACTCAATCTATAACCTATAGGGCTAGTTTAGCACCTAATCCACATGGAAGTGAAGGTGATCCATAGGCCAATGTCCTATAATGTACTTAGTTGAATTTTTAATGGTTATATGCTATATCAATATGTACTTATGTATAAAATAGATAAATTTATATAGAGATATATTTTTGTGACTCATTGTGTCATTTAAATATATAAAAATCATGTATGATTTATTTTATTTCTAGCACATATGTATGTTTAAATAGCATGTTATGTGAAAATGTGATTTAATGTGATGTATGTTTTATTCTTTTCTAGAAATGTGATAAAATTCATGGTAAAAAATAAAATTAAAACCTTAAGTAAGTAGATACATAAAATAAAAGAAAAAAACATTAAAATTAATATTAAAAATAAATGTGAAACACATCAGATATTGTGATAAAAAATGTAAAACATTATAGAAAGAGAATAAAATATCCAATGCAAGAAAATAAAAAAGTATATTCAAACAAGGACATGTATGAAATACATAAATGATTGTAAATATGTCATCCAAAATATAAGTCAAGTGAACTCAACTTAAATCAAACATAAAGAAATACATAGATTATTGTAAAAAAGTCATCCAAAATGTAAGAAAACTAAAGTAAATATAAATGAAGAAAAAAAATATTTTAAAATACATGTAATATAAGATAATTAATTTCAAATTAAATCAAAGGACATGGATGGTTATAAAATAAACAAAAAATTCCTATGAGTGAAAAATCAAATTAGTGATTGTTCTAAAATATGATGTAGGAAAGCACAACCACCTAAAGACATGACTATGATGACTAGGATGGTATGGATTTAATTATTTATGGGTGTTTTTGAGGAAGGCCTAGATGTATTTTCTAATGACTTACAATCCAAATCATAAAATTAAAAAATTCAAGTGGTGCTTTAAATGATTTAAAATTCAAGATGAAATGAATAGGAAAATATGTGATCAAATAAAAGTGTTTTTTTCAAGGGAATATTAAGGAAGATATATTGAAACTCTAAAGATTAAATACACCACAAAGTTTATTTATAAGTCCTTAGTGAAATCAAACACACCAGTCATATGGGTGAGGCTAAGAACTATTGACATCAAGGATCTAGGAAACCCCACCTAGTAAGCACAAACTTGGCCTAATAAGTAAATTATATAGATCATACCATCAAGGATATATGCATGAAATTTAAGAGGATTTTACATTCCTAAAATGTATTCCCCACTCCTTAGGACCCATTACATATGTTTTATTTTACTATTGATATTAGGTATCTATGTGAGAAATTAGGTGGCACTAGAAAGTAAGAAGATGTAATTATTTCTCTTAATTTTTGCTCATTTATTAATTTTGGAAGAAGATAAGAAAATAATAATAAGGGTGTGGTAGAAGAACCTAGTTGTTATGCATGCATAATCTATATGAGTGTGGAGAGCTCCTCTTTTTCTTGGAAGGAATAACTTATAGATAAGAAAGCACTAACAAAATGGGTTGTTAGCAAGATAGTTAGGTGGACTACCTAACGTGAGCTAGATCCAAGAAGTTTGAGCTTATTAGGAGGATATCAATCCACTCTTTGATAAAAATTAAGTTGAAATAAATAAAATTAAGATACTTTCATCAAATACTAGAAATAAACTAAAATTAAATATAAGAAGAAAGTGAATTCTTGATACAAAAAATGACTAAATATAGCAATAGCGAGTCAATACTAGTGCTAAAATAGATCAGGTCAGGTTCAAAAAATTAGGAAAGGGTTTATGAATAGGTGGGGACATAGAAATTTAGATTTGGTTAGGGGTAATGATTTAGAAATAACTTGTTATTTCTTACCATAGTGATCATTGATGGTTAAGGTGACCATCAATGGTTAAGCTAACTATCGACAATTAGGTATTCATCAGTGGTTAGAGTGATTATGTCATGTTGACCATAAGTGGTTACTTGTGGAGTTTTGGAGGTAATAAAAAAAGATTTATAGACTAGGTTAATGATCAGGTAAGGGTCTATTCAAGGGTTTGGTTAGAAACGGGACGTCGGAAGATAGGTGCAAAAAAGGTCTGATGGGGAAGAGAGGTTAGAAACTAAAATAAGAAAACTAAAGTATAAATATACCTGTTACTTGCTAAATGGTTGATGGTTGATGGCTAAAGTAACTTTGGTAGAGTAACAATACTTTACCTCAAGAGTAATTTTTGTAGAGGTTTTGATCTTTATTACTTCTACTAAATTACTAGAAGAAGACTAGCTAGGAAGCTTAAATACCTATGTGTAAGAATGCTTATGATGATCCTTGATTTCACCTCTTACTCCCCTCCTTTTATAGGCAAAGAGAGATGAAGGATAGAAGGTTCCCTAGTAGGTTGGCTTTTTTATTTTTATGCTTGGGAGTTAATTAATAATGGGCAAGGTGGATATATTAAATTGTGTCATGTTATCTTGCACAACTGATATTGTGTAAGAATGAGGAAGACCTAAACATCAACAATTATCCTAATTATCGATGCTCAAGCTAACCATTTATAGTTTAGTATCCAAAGGAAAAGGGGTTAAGGTGAGTTAAAAAGGTTTGGGTTAAGGTTAAGTTATTAAGTTAGTGAGTTTAGTTAACTAAGTAGATAAATAGACTTAAGGTCTGATGGGTTGGTTAGTGGATTGAAAAGGGTTAGGTGGTCACTAAGGTATCTCGAGGCATTTCATCATCTAGAACAATTGTGTGTGGTTTTTTATTGTTTATATTTTGCCCCTTTTTATTATGTGGCTTTGAATTAACAAGATGCAAAATCAAAATAGATTTCTTAATCAAAGGTATATTTACCTCAATTATGGGAGGAGGAGTTCCCCCTCAAATTGAGAGTCGATGAGGTGAAATCAAAATCAAGTCCAAGTTTGATAAGTAGTGTATGGTGAGTCACGAGGTGGTGACAAAAAGGGTGATTGGGATTTTGAAATACAAGTATGCACACAAAATGTGACTAAGTACAATAGCTTAGATCAAACACAAACCAAGGTTACCATATTGGTAAAAATAAGGTCAGTTCTATAAGTATTGGTGATAGGGTAACTAGGCCACAATAGTAGGCATAGCTGATCAAGTCATTCCTATCAAGTCTTCTAGGTAGGGTTGATATTCTCATAGGTATCTAAAGTAAGAAGTGCTCCCTTGAAAAATACAAATGGTTTGGTTGTGCATGAGGTTGTGAAAATTCAAATGTTCAACATGACAAGGTTGGTCAATGTGGTTAAAAGGACCAAGCAAGGTTGTCATAAAATATGTGATAGTTTGAGCCAAAAATGGCCAACATCAAGGTGGATGTGGTTAGGTGGTTGGTTGGTTAGAGAGGGTGCTCTCTGAAACATAGTTTTGGTTTTGGTTGAGAAGGTTATTTCCTAAAATTTTGGAACTTAAATGTAGGTGATTTTTTAAAAACGTTTTAAATGTGATACCCTGACCATCAATGGTCAAGGGGAAACCCTAAAAGGTCAAGGATCAAAAGTGAAAAACAAAAGTCATTGTCACTTTTAACTTATTGACTCTAAACTTTCCATGTATTTTTGTGATTTGGTGATTTGAATTTTTATTGTAAGAGGTTTGACTGAGTGGTTATTGACGTGGTGATTATCAATTGGGTGGAGGCATGTGTTTGAGGTGATTTAGCTAGGACTAAGATGTAAGGTGGATGAAGATGTGATAAATCAGTTGGACATGGACTCCATCTTGATAGTGGTTGAAGAATGAGGTAAGTGATGTTTTTAATGGATAGATTAGTTGATTTGGTTTTTTTGAAGTTCAATGTGGGTTTTGTGGTTAGTTTGAAGGGTTTTGACCTAATTTTAGGTTTTGATTGTGATTAGAAAAATTAGCTAATGAAATTTGAAACTGATGGAGTATTTGGGTTAGGGGTAGGTTATAAGATAAAATTAGGTAATTTAATTATTGAATTTTATTTATTTTGAGAGTTTTTATGTGGGTAGGGTTAGTTTTTTACTATCGACAGTCACACATAGTGACTATAGGTAGTTAGACCTAATCGTTGATGGTTAGAAATGACCATCGATAGTCGACCATCAAAGTACCAAGTGTTCTTGACCATTGATAGTCATAGTGACCATTAGTGGTTGAGTGTTTAGAGAAGCTATGTTTTAATAGGTAGGATTTAGAAAAATGTTTTAATGTTTTAAAGAGTTTTAGGTAGTTAAAATACCAAGTGTAGGTTTAGGATAGGGTGATTGTCAAGTAGGAGTGATCCATTGAAATGGTTATTGGTTAGAGTTATATGTTGTTTTGATAGGTTTAAGGAAGGTGTTCTTTGGATAAAAGAGTTAGATGTTTTATTTGATAATTTAGTGTGGTGTTTGAAATGTTTATGGGTGAGGGTCACTTTCAAGTGCTAGAGGTAATGTTGTCAATGGTTGTGGGTTAGTTTGGAATAGGTTGATTTAGGTGGGTTTATATTAATAAAGAAGTTGATTTGGGTAGAATGGAAATGAGCAATGGTAATGGAAAACTAAGTGTGCATGCTAACATTGATTCTTGTTGGCACAAGATCAGTTCTAGATGAGGGATCGAGTTCTTAGGATCTTTGTGGAGGTTCATGGATGGATGACTGAGAATGATTGGACACACATGGTGGAGGTTAACAATAGGGATATGACATACTATCAATGATTTTCATGAGATGCAATGATGATTATGGACATCATCCAGAGATGGGATCTAACCATAAACACCTTCCTCTTGCTGAAAAGAGAGATGACCATCCTATTAGAGGATGTTTACAAGATTACATGGCTACCCATTCAGGGGGAGCCAATACACCATATTGAGAGTGAGGAGAGGGATGAGTAGATGGATATCCTATATGGGGAGGATTAATTCTTTACTAGGTAGCATGCTGATGGTTTTGGTTATGGGCCACTATACTAGAGGGCTCCAAATGAGAGGCATTTGATGACTATGATGATGATGGTAGTGTCTTATTTTGCATTGCCTAATTTGAGTAGTGGGTAGTGTTTTTATATTTATTAGGAGTGTTGGTAGAGATGTTGCTTAGGAGTATAGTGTTTGGGTGGGCACCAATTTTGTTGGTTAAGATATATAAGGAGATCTAGGAATTTCAAGATCATAAGAGGTACGAGATTAGTGTTGGGTTTGTGTTCCATTATTAGGTATATGATCACATTAGGGTTTTGAGACCATTGGGGCTACCATGGGAGGGCTACACCTAGATGGAATTTAGAGTGGGTTTCATATGATGGAGGGGAGATTATGCATTGATAGGAGCTAAAGGAGGGGTGAGATATATTGACTAGTTTAGAGATGCATTAGATTATTTGGTTGTGGGTCATGTGGTGTGGAGGCCATATTTGGGATTTTTGAGGTGGGATCTCTATGGCTATCACACATTATTATTATAGAGATATAGATGGATATATTGGATGAGAGAGGGTGAGACTGAACTCATCCCATTTGATAGATTTTGAAGGTAGTTTGGCCTAGTACATGGGATTATAGGTCCATTCTTGAGATACAAGAGGGAGGATGTTGAGTTTTTGTTACTTAAGCCATGACCATAGGAGGTGGTCTTAGATTATGAGGAGATACCTATTAGATAAGGGGTTGATGATTTTGGTGTTATCAGTGGTTATGTGGTGTGGTACTAAGCCCTTTATGTAGTGGTTGATTTTGGATGGGATGATGGGGGCTAATAGGTCATGGATGTATATCCATCTTGTTTGGGTCCATAGGTATAAGTATAGGGTAGGTAGGAGTACCACTAGCTACTACACAAGGATATATTATAGGGTTATAGGTATAGGTAGCCACATTATAGGGCTATATTGTGACTTTACAATGTTAGATTTCCACCATTATAGGTGAGAGAGATTAGGCCAAGACCTCCCTAGGTTTGATGACCCAAGAGAGGGACACCTTAAGACAAAGGGTAAGAGTAGTGAAAGCACTAGTACGACCACCATGTACCATCCATATGGCATGGTACTTAGACATAGTGGAAGAGTTGAGCTATTATAAGGCCATAGTTCTAGCATAATGTCTTAAGCAGCCCTGATGGGGTGAGTACATATCCAATTTAGCAGGTGGGGTAGCTATAACAACTCTAGGTTAGTGTGCCACATTAGTGAGTGGATAGGTAGGCATCCTAGGATGACCAAAAATAGATGGTAGTAGTGAAAATGCAAGTGCAATAGGGGCTAGTGGGAGTGGTTCTTTAAGGGAATGATATATGACATGATATAATGTATTTGTACATGATTTTGATATTAGATTACATGCTAATATAGTGAGATGTACATTTTTTAAGAGAGATAGATATACATTATTATTTATTTTGATGACATGATGTATATGATGATGTTTATGATGTTCATGATGATATGTAGATGTTTATGGTTTATGGTGTACATGTTTTGATATTTTATGTTTTATGCTTTATGCTTATGAGATGTAGACTCAGTAGCTTTAGGCATGTGATGATTATGGATGATGTTATGTTTTATAACGGATTTGATGTTGATGATTGTGGATGGTTTGATTATGTTTATTGATGTGGTTTGTGATATGATGTTTATATGCTATGATTTATTTTGTTGATTATGGATGGTTTGATTATGGTTATAATGTGTTAAATATGATATTGAAATTTAATGAACCCACATAAATTAAGTTAGATAATGAACTAGATGTGGGAAAATAGATAAGAATCATGAGACATATATCTACATGAACTAATGATAAGGATAATGAAAAAGTGTGATGCTTTTCATTGGTAAGGACAAAAAAACCAAATTTAGATTGGATTAAGGAACATAAGCCTTTCAAATTCATTGCATTAGCATGTTTTGGTTGATAAAAAGGTGTCATGATCACATTATGTCAAGTAAGCTCATTAACCCTTGATTTATAGATGGTATAAGGGGGAGATGGGTGGTAGGTAAAGGGTAAATCATTTGATAGGTAAGGTAACCTTGTGTGGTTAGTTTGACCCTTATATAGGTGGCCTAAGAAAAATAATAGACAAGTCCATGTCTTCATTCAAGGTGTAGACTTATCAATGGAGGAAGTCTACTAATGAAAACTGATTGCAGCTTTCTTGGGATAGCTTATTTGGATTTTGATATAGGGTATTTTGTTATTGCTATTGTTTTGATATATTTGTGAAGATAATTTATGCATAAAGCTTTAAATGATTAATTTTGACCCATTTTAATAATCCATCATTCAAGAGAGTGGTCTAAGTTTGATTTTGTATATTTGGTAGATATCCTTCAAGGGAGAAGTCTATCTTTTTAAGTAATTTATTTTTGGGTAGTTGTCCTTCAAGGGAGTAGTCTATAATGCTAGAGATATGTAACCCAAGTGATATTTTGGTATCCAAAATTATTTTGATGCTAGGTTTAGACATGGACAAGTCTACATAGGCTTTAGAGGTTTACCTTTATGAGGGCAAAACTTTTAGCACAAAAAGGTTAATGATAGGTGAAAAGGGTGATTTTGAGAGATAATGACCATGGGATTCCATCTTGAATAGAGACGAAAAGTGTCCATGAGAACCATGTTATGGGTAGATCCATGGTATCCATATTTATTATTAGGCTATGATTGTGATGGTTAATCACATGGTTCTATGTTGTAATTAGTTGTCCTTAAAGGGAGAGGGATAGGTAAGTGAAGGTGAAAATCTTGTAAACCAAGGGATGATCTTAAGTCAGACAAGAAGGTGAGTTTGATCCCTTTTTAACAAAAGAAAGGACATAGATGTAAAGCATTAAGAGGCTCATGTTCTAGTTTACCTTTGAGAGAGTACAAATGATAAGCTCATGATCCATACTTATGGGTTATGATGTAGGTCCAAGCCAATTGAAATAATACTTACCTATTTTGTTTTTCTCCATATTGGTTACATGTTGGTTTTCCTTTAGGATGAGGTCTCTGATGTTGAATTCTCATTCTTTCAAGTGTTTTTTAAAATCATGCTTGAATCATGCTTAGTAGACACAAAGATGGTTAATCACTATTAGGTGATGCTCATCAAGTAGCTCAAGTCATGCTAGACATTCTTGATGATAATGTAACGAGATATGTAAAGAGAAGGAATCTATAATTAAGAGGCAAGACTACCTTTTCTCTTAAGACTAGAGAGAAATGGGTAGTACCCATAGAGGTTCGAATGATAATGTGATAGGCCCATAAAGAGAAAGGGATGTGCAAGTGCCAATCTTGACTTGAAGAACTAACTAATTTGGTTAACATTTTATTAAGGGTTTTGTTAGAGGCTTTGGCCTATCCATTTACTTGTGGATGGTAATTCAAGGAAAAGCTTAACTTGATGCTAAATGTGTCGTAAAGACCTTAGACTTGCTTATTTTTGAAATATTTGCCATTATCAGTGATGATATTAAGGGAAACACTAAAATGATAGATGATATGATGATTGATGAAGTCAACTATCTTATAAACTTTGGTTGAAATGAGAGTAATGGCTTCCACCCATTTAATGAAATACTCGATGGTGGTAATGATGGAGTGGTGTCACTATGAAGAATGAGGATTGATTTCCCTAATGAGATCTAATCCAAATTATGAGAAGGACCAATAGTCTTTGGATACTTGAAGACCATAAGTTTATGCATTATGTAAACTGACATGTTGTCAACATTTAACTCACTTATTTACATAATCACAATAGTCCTAGATGAGGGTGGGCCAATAGTAGCCAAGATGAAGGATACATTTAGTGATAGTTAAACCACTAAAGTATCCCCCATAGGTTTTGTCATGTGTTTCATTGATAGAATGGGAAGTTTCATGACTATATAGAAAATGAAGAAGGAGGCCATCGAATCCATGCTTATATAGGATTCCCCCTAGTATGGTATAATGAGAGGTAGTCTAAACAAAATATCTTCAAGCATTCCTAGAGAGGTTAGGAAGAATGATGTTGAGGTTGAGGTAGTTAAAGGTTTGATCATACCATATGTCTGATGGAGATACTTCCACACTACAAATGGTAGGAAGGTTGAAATGGATATATGAGGTTGTGATAAAGTAGTGGATGGTGAAAAAGAGTTTATAATCAGCATGTGAAATGGGATTTGTCAATCAAGGAAAGCCATTGTATCTATGAACTTATTGGTAGATCATGAAACATATTAGATAAGGTAATGATCAAATGATGCTAAGAGTAAATCTACTAGCTATTTTTACTTTTACAAGACATCATTATTACATTGGTAAGATCCATTTACCTAGTTGACCACAAGTTGGGAATCACTAAAGACACTAATGGTCTTAATTCCCAAGGCTATATTATTTTGGAGACCTATCACTAGGGATTCATACTCAAACACATTATTGGAGCACATGAAATCAGGTTTAAAGGAAAGGGGAAGAGGTTCACCATCAAGGGGAATGAGAATAAATCCATCACCCCCACCACATTGGCATTTTGAGCCATCAAATAACATGGTCATTTGGTAGGTTACATCCTCTTGAGAAAGAGTCATAATGGACTCATCTAAAAATGAAAGAGGAAGTGGTTGGTTGTCTAGTAGAGAGGCTTAGGCCAATTTATAGGTAATGACTTGCCCTTTAATTAACTTCTACTAGAGGAACTTAAGGTCAGACGTAGCTAAAAGCATGAGCCACTCAACCATAAATTAGTTTTGGTATGGTTTAGAGTGCATGTACTTGAGTGGGTTAGTGTTAGTTATGACAAAAGTTTTATGATTGAGAAGGTAATGATGAATTTCGGAAGCCATAAAGACTAAGTCAAGGCAAAGTTTCTTGAAATGGGTGTATCGAGTCTCATACTCTATAAGTGTTCAAATTATATAGTAGATAACTTTATCTTTATTTTGTTCATCATGGTGAGTGAGCATTTCCCCTAAGGAATGATTAGTAGTAGAAATATAAAGGCAGAAGGGTTGGTCTTCTTTAGGCAAGGTAAGAATTGGTGGAGAAAGGAGGTACTCTTTGAGTGAATCAAAGGCTTGTTGATAGTTCTTAGTCCACTTAAAATATGTATCTTTCTTAATAAGATGGTGAAAGGGTTGAAATTTATCCAATAACTAAGAGATGAAGTGATGGATGGATTGGAGCTTCCCCTATAGGTTGCAGAGTTGATTAATGTGGGTTGGAGGTGGCATCTCCAAAATTTCTATGACTTTGGTAGGGTCTACTTTTATTCCTCAAAGAGAGGTGATAAAGCCAAGAAGATTTTTAGATAGGACCCCAAAAATACATTTCTTGGGGTTAAGTCAGATGTGGAAATGGATTAGTCACTCAAAGATGATTATAAGAATGGCTAGATGATCCTTGTGGTATTTGTATTTCTTGAAGAGAACATCTACATAGTCATCTATGATTTTATGGATGAGATCATAGAAGATGTAAGTCATCACATGTTGGTAGGTAGCTCTAGCATAAGACTTCACCTATATATTGAATTCATCCTTTGGACTAATCTTGATAATGTGAGGGCTATCTTGAGTACCCAAGTTAGCATTGATAGTGGATTAATTTAACATGGTTTATTTCTTAAGAGGAATGGATTTATGGATAGAATAATCCCCCATACTAAGGTAGGTGATAATGGAATCATTATCTTGATGTTGGATGGTGTTGATGGTAGGATAATCACTTTCTACCATTTTAGGATGAATTAGATGAAGGGTTTTAGTTTGACCATCCTTTTGATAGGTTAAGGAGCCTAAACTAATAGTATTGACTTAAAAAAAGTTAGGAGGAATGATTTCAAAATCCTTAGACTTTGAAGGAGACTGGGTTGGTGACGATGGGATGTTGTCCTCAATGGTGGTGATGGGTTTAGGTGAATCAATGGGTTCCTCTAGTGATATGAACCCAAGGCTAAATAGCTCATGAGGTTTTTGGGTTTTTATGAAAGGTAAATCTTGAGGTTTATGTTCATAATGGTTGAGGCAAAATCCCTTCTAGGCACACCTATGAATGTATAATTTGGAAAATGCCAATTTTCCCAAATAGGAGAAGCCAAAGGTAAATGGTCGAATGGTAGAGGTAGTGGTGGAATCAAGAAGTGGATGATCAAGTCCCCCATAGATTAAGTTGGTTTGATGGTTGGGAGGCCCAAAAGGGATTATGGTTCTTATGTTAGGGTCATAATTAGGATCATGGTCAAGGTTCTCATACTCTTGAGGAGTATGAAAAATATCTAAATCTAGAAGATGATGCTCCCTTAGTGAGAGATGTTAGAATGTAGGTTCCAAGGGGTCCTCTATGGAGATATAAGAAGGGATAGATGAGCTAGTTGAAGCTTCATCAATGTTAGGGGTGGAGTGTTTGTTGGTTTTTTGTAAGGTGGATGAGGGAAGAATAATAATGTCATTGGGTTGATATGTCATGTTGCAAGATGTGAAAGGACTAGGGTCAGATTTTATGGTAACAACTTGACCTTCATGTTTGAACATGACACATCAATATAAGGTAGATGGGACACAACTCATGGCATGGATCCAAGGGGATCCAATTAATATGTTATATTTTAACTAACCTTCTAAAATGTAAAAGAGTTTTGGAATTGTGTGAAGTTACAAGTAGATGTGGAAGCTGACTATTCCCAAGGTAGTGACCATAGTATCCTTGAAGGAGTAGAGGACTGCTACAATTTTGAACATGATATTCTCAGTAAATTAGAGTTGGTAATAATCATGAGAGGAGATAATATTAATATTATATCCTCCATGAATCATCACCCTTTTTATGTAGGTTTTATTGATGTATGCAATGATGAAGAGGGGAAGATCAGGATCTTTAAAATGAATAGAAGGTATTTTTGAATCCTAGAATCTTACAAAGGTAGATAGTTGAAGGGCTCCAAAAAAGGATGCAAGAGGTTGAGGATTTTCTAGTTGAACCTTTATTGATTATAGGGCCTCTATCAATTATTGGAAATGATGGGTTGAGGTGTTGATTAGTTCATAAAGGCTCATCTTCACCGATGTCTGATGAAGTTGTTTTAACACTACTCATTGATGGATTCAAAAGGGTTGGAGGGAGAAGAACCCAAAATGGATATTTTGGGTTTTGGTGAAGTTGAAGGTAAAGTTTAGGTTCCTTGGATTTAGTTGGAAGGTTGAGGGGTGGAAGGGTATGTCCATGGTATAAACACTTTGGTTTTTCCCTTATCCTTTTATTAGGCCCTAAATCAAGTAACCATATGGATAATGTGTATTAAAGTAGGTGTTGGGCTAGATGGTTGCTTCAGTTCTTCCTTAATTTCATATTAGATTATATGAGTAGGTAAATTTCCAAGATTTGGGAGGATGTTTCCTCCATGGAAGGTGTAAACAAGGTAATCTCTTATTTTGGTATGGTCCCCAAAGAGAGAATGGTTGGTTCTAAGATAGGGGAGGAAGGTGTGATGGCCTCAAGAGAAGGAACATAAATGGTTGTTTCCTTTGTTTGGGTGTAAAAAGTAATGGTGGGTAAGTTCATTACTTCAATAAGTGGATTGGGGGAATAGGTGGTTGAATCAATGGTTGCCTCCTTTGGTATTTCTATCAAACTAGATGTGGATAGGTCCATAGTCTCATCAAGTAAAGAAAAAGGGATGATTGCTTCTTTCATTTGGGTGTCCAAAAGAAATGTAGGTAATTACACCACTTTAATGAGTGGAATGGAGGAAGAGGTAGTTAAGGTAAGGGTCTCCTCAATGATAGGTTCTCTGATAATGACATTAACTATATGCACCTCATGAGCATGAGATGATTTTGGTTTATTATCATCATAGTTGGTAGAAGGGGCATGGTTGGGGAAAGGATTACGAAAGATGTCAAGGGATTGATTAGGGGGTGAATTATGACTATCAAATATAAGTTATCCCTTATCAATCATGTTTTGTATAATGGTTTTGAAGGTGTTTCACCTACTAGCATCATGTCCAATGACATGATGTAAAGCACATAGATCATTTTCATTGTAACAACTAGGTGTAGGGAGAGAAACATCAAATTGTTGGGAAGGTTTTATGGGAGGAAGTTGTATGATGTTTTATTTAAGTAATTTATCCAAAATTTAATCATAAGACTCTTTTATTGAAGTATATTATTTTGGGGTAGCTTAATTTTGGTTTTGGTTTTATTGGTTGGGTTGGATTGGTTGACAATTCAAGGTAAAGTGGTTTTTAAGGACAATCAAGTTTGTGGATGCCTTGTGTTTGGTGTTGGGACGGTTATATTGATTGGTGTTTTTGGATGAAGAATGGTCATTGGATTTAAATCTAGAATTTTTCTTCTATAGTTTTAATTTTCCCTTATCAATGGATCTAATTTCTAATTTTCATGCCATGGTGAAAGCCTCATCAAAAGTATTGAAAGTTTAAACTTGAAGAGTAGGGAAGATATGTTTGGTACAACCCCAAGAGAAGAGTTAAATTAACTTGGTTTGGGGTAAAGATAAATAAAATTGGTTGATAAGACCTCTCCATCTAGCTAAAAAATTGGCAATTTATTCATCATCAAATTGCTTAATGGAGTAGAGGTTAGTAATAGAGACATTTTTAGATATGTTGACTGAGAAATGATCTAAAAATATTTGGAAAAGTTTAGAAAAGAAAAAGATGGAGTGATTGGTGAGAGTACTATACCAATCTAGAGTTGGTCCTGATAAAGACATGGGAAAGGTGTGAAAGAGAAGAGCATCATCATATGCAATCAAAAAGAAAGAATTGTGAAATGATCTTAAGTGTTGTTGGGGGTCCTCCTTGCTTTGGAACTTGGAAAACTTGGGTATTTCCCATTGAAGAGGATAAGATTAGATAGGAAAAAATGGGTGAATGGGTTCATTATAGATTTGATCATAAGATAAAAGGTTATGAACCCCAGAGATAGATGACTTTAGGTTGGTCATTTTGTCTATTAACATTTTGATCAGATCTGTTTGAGGTTGGGAAGCTCCATAATTATGTGGTAAGTTTTGTTGAGGTTGGGTGGCATTAATATATGGATAATTGGTAGAAGGTTGAGAATATACCACATATTGGTATGTGGTCAATGGAGGTTGGGATGGTGTCACATAAGGGTTAATGGGCACAAAAGGTTGGGTAGAAGGTGATATGTATCCTTGTGGATTAGGAACATATTGGTAGGATGTCATGGGTATTTTTTTATGGATTGATATGGTTTTATCTCCAGGTATGGATGGGTTGGCAATTGGAGTTGAGTGGTAACTCTTGTGCTAATAGGTGGAAGGGTAGGAGGTATGGAAAGCACCAAATTTTGAAGTGGGGTAAAAATTGGTGGGTTGGTAGTGATAAGGGGAATGGTGGAAATAGGGTAGAAGATAACCCCATGGTGTATGAGGTATGGGTAACAAGAGGTGAGGTTGTTCCTATGTTGGAGGTGTTGGTTGGTGTAGGGGGTGTTTGGCTTCTGGTTGGGATGTTAGATTGAGTTTAGGTGGTGGTAGTGGATGGGATATTGGTGGAAGAAGATGCTTTGGTGATCATAGGTTGGGTAGAGGTAGCACCAACCATAAGATGGGGAGGCATAGCATAAGGTGGATCCATAGGAGGAACTAAAGTAATAGGGGTGCGATGAGCTAAAGTGTTGAGGTAATGTTGGAGTGCCATGAGGTTTTTGTCAATAAAGGTAGAAAAATTTGCATCACCCTCAATAACTATCTAAGGCATGGTAGGAGGGGGAGAAAGATGAGCATAACTCTCAACATTCAAAGTATACTCCATAGAAGAAGAGGAAGAGGAAGATGGTGGTTCTTGGTTGGTTTGATTCCTCAACTCTTGTCTAGTAAAGACCATGTAAGGAATAGAATATAAATGATGAAAAGATCACAACTCAAACACAAAACAAGTAAAAGGAAAATAATCTCAAGGCAATCAAAACATACATTAAAGTGCATTTAAAACTTAGGAGTCTTTTTAGATCACTTTTGGCTTATGCCTTGAAAGTGTGAAGAGGAAATTTGGCTTGTAGATTAGGTACTAAAGAGGAAGTCTAAGGTTGGTTTCAAGTGCTAAAGGCTCTCAAAAATAATTTATATTGAATGTTAGTACATGGCTTGATATTAGGACTTACCCCCTTACTTCATACACCACATCTATAAGGGTGTTAGGTTCTTAGCCAAGATATACTAAATTTTAGAGTTTATACTCAACTAGATAGCTGAGTTAGTTCTTCCCTTGGTAATGACCCCAAAGTAGGATTATTAGGAAAGGGTAAGATTACCACTAGGTGATGAAATCCTAGTTTGGCCTTGTCTCAAGTTTTGTTTTTTTTGTGTTGATTGCTTATGTGGTTTGGTAAAGTGTGTGATAACAAGAGTGAAACTATGATTAATTACTTTATCTTTAAGTTAACTAGATGAACTAAAACAAGCAAGCGATAAATGTATGCAAGGTTTATTTTAAGCCCAAAATAAATTTTAGATTTTGTTTTATGAGCATAGAATAAAGTAATAAAAGGGCACCTAAATTATGTTCAGTCCTACTGGGTGTGCCAAAATGTATCTCTTAATTTTTGCTTATTTCTTAATTTTGGAAGAAGATAAAAAACTAGTAATAAGGGTGTGGTATAAGAACCTGGTTGTTATGCACACATAATCCAAATGAGTGTGGAGAGATCTTCTTTGTCTTGTAAGGAATAACCTATAGATAAAAAATCACTAACAAAAGGGATTATTAGCAAGATAGTTAGGTGAACTCCCTAGCATGAGCTAGATCCAAGAAGCGTGAGCTTACTAAGAGGCTATCAATCCACTCTTTGATAACAATTAAGTTGAAAGAGATAAAAGTAAGATACTTGCATCAAATAATAGAAAGGAACTAAAATTAAATACAAAAATAAAGTGAATGATTGATATAAAAAATAACTAAATATAGAAATAGTGGGTCAATACTAGTGATAAAATAGATTAAGTCAGATTCAAAAAATTAGTTAGGGGTTTATGAATAGGCAGGGACACAAAAAGTCAAATTTGGTTAGCGGTAAAGGGTTAGAGATAAATTATTTTTATTTCTTACCAAAGAGACCATCGGTGGTCAGGGTGACCATCGATGGTTAAGTTGATAATCGGTGGTTGGGTAATAGTCAATGGTTAGAGTGACCATCAATAGTTATGCTAACCATCGGTGGTTACTTATGGAATTTTGGAGTTACTTAGAAAAGACTTTCAAATTGGGTTAATTATCAGGTAAGGGTCTATTCAAGGGTTTGGTCATAAATGGGAGGTTGGAAGATAGGTGCAAAAAAGCTCTAAAGGGGAAGAGAGGTTAGAAACCAAAATAACAAAATTGAAGTATAAATATACTTGTTTCTTACTAAATGGTTGATGGTTGGAGAAATTTTGGTAGAGTAACGGTAATTTGCATTGAGAGCAATTTTGGTAGAGGTTTAGTTATTTTTTATTTTTGATAAATTATTGGTATAATATTGGCTGGGAAGCTTAAATACCTATGTGCAAGAATGCTTGTGATGATCCTTGATTTCACCTGGTACTCCCCTCCTTTTATAGGAAAAGAGAGGTGGAGGATAGAAGCTTCCCTAGTAGGTTAGCTTGTTGATTTTGATGTTTGGGAGTTTATTAGAAATGGGCAAAGTGGATATATTAAATTGTGCCTTGTTATTTTACACAGTTGATATTATGTAAGAATGAGGAAAACTTGACCATTGATGGTTAGCCTAACCATTGACGGTCGAGTGTCCAAAGGAAAAGTGGTCAAAGTGGGTTAAAAAGGGTTGGGTTAAGGTTAAGTTAGTAAGTTAGTGAGTTTAGTTAACTAAGTAGCTAACTAGACTCAAGGTCTGATGGCTTGGTTAGTAGGTTGAAAAGGGTTAGGTGGTCCCTAAGGTATCTTGAGGCATTTCAACATCTAGAACCATTGTGTGTAGTTTTCTAATGTCTACAGTTGATGAAATTAGATATCCATATATTTTTATGTAATCTAAATTTTAAGATTTCATTTTCCTTTTAACATTGAATTTTATTATGATTTTATTTTTTAATATTTTTCTCCTCCATAAATATTTTTTAAAACCAACAATGGAATATAGATATGACTAATGTAAGATATCTTATGGCTCTCCACTATAGAGGAGAGCCTAAAGGAAAATATACCTATAAACTCCTATACTCTCCCCACATGGGAGTGTATAATTTAAAAATAGACATTAGTGTGCCATAAGTGAAATGAAAGGGGGAAAATTGGGATCATATAATATCCATCCATTAATTGAGGATAAGATTACATATACTTAAATTCGATAGATTGATTATACTTTAATGGTGTCAACCAGGACCTCCTATGCAAATATTTCTATAGTGGTGGGAACTATAATTAGGATAGGGGAATATTTTGCAAAGGAGTTGAGTTATAGTGATGAGGATCACTAAGGGTAGAGTGTGGAATGTATAGAGGAGGAAGATTATCAAAGGGTGTATTATTTTATTGATCTTGGTAAGATGTAAACAAAAATAGGTGAATAAAAGGGTAGCTTGAGGGACTTAAGGCCTCAATTTTATTCAAAATTTTTGATAAACCAATCAAATAAGGTTTTTCCAAAGCCTACAATGGATCAGACTAGGGTTTCATCAAATATATTAGTAATTGTCAATTTTGAAAATAAATATTTGGAGAAAATTTTGGAAGGTGAAAAATGGTTTGTAGATAAGGGTTTGGTCTACCATTTTGATACATTTTGGCCATCTATTCTCTTTTTTTACCAATGGCTTTCAAAATCTTGGAGAACATTGTTAGAAGGTACTATGGAAATATACCCATGTGCCAAAGGTTTTTTATTGGGACTTTTGATTATTTGGATGATTGGGATAATATTTATAAGGCTAAAACATGGAGCTATGAAAATCACCTTCTACTCATGAAACCTTGGATACTATATTTTAAGCCTTTGTCAAAAAAACTTTCTTTGTGTCATGTCTAGGTGAGACTGCCATATCTTCCACTTTAGTTTTGGTATGAAATAGGTATTTAAGTTATTAGTTATGTTATGGGTAATCTATTAGAAATTTATTCTTCTTCATTGAATTTTTCCCAAACTACATTTACCAAGATTTTGGTAAGTTTAAATATCTCTCAGGATCTTCTTAATAGGATTGAACTTAAAGTGCAAGATAAAAGTTGAGTGCAAACCCTATATTTTGAATTTATCCCCTTCAAATGACAAAATTGTTTTTAGTTTAGTCATATTTCTACTTATTTCAAAAAATTTAAGTATAAGCTTGAATCTTCTTAGGGAAAGGAGGTTAATGAGAAGCATCTTGTAGTTTTTGTAAAAATTTCTAATCAGTTTGAAGGAGTGGTATCATAGATGATAATGGAAAATAATTTGGATAAGGTAATACCATTGTTAAGATCAACTCAAAATGATGATTTAGTTGGTTTTAGTGGTAAAAGTGTAAATAAGAGTGAAGTTTTTAGAGGCAAACCCAAGGAGTGAAAAGGAGTGTTAAGTTCAGATTCAAATAATTTGAGTAATGAAGAAGAATGGAAAGTGGTAAGCAGTAGGAAAAAAGGTAGACTCATACCTAGCTCACCACCCAAGAATGTTAGTTCTATTTTCATAACTAATAAGGATGATAAAATTAATTTTGGGTATTCCATATGATTAGTTTTGTAATAAACTAAAATATTTTTAATATTCTTAAGTATGATGGTCTCTTTGATAATAAGTTGTCTATATGCTTTGATGGTAAGACCATTAATCCATGCTAATTATGTTCTCTTTAAAATTATGTTTATGGGACTAGGACCCTATTCCCTAAGCATCAATCTAAAAAAAAAATCCATCCATGTGAAAATTTTGATGCAATGATAAATATTTTGATGGTTGAGAACAAGGAGGGAAACTTTATTTTGATAGTGATTAAGATATGTTAGGTGATAGTCATGTCACAAGAGAATATATTCTATCCTATATTGGATATATCATAATAAATGATAGGAAATTTCATCATAAAAAAGGGGGAATACAAAATGATACCAAAGAAAAACTAGGATACTAATAAAAATAATAATAAAAGATAAAAATGTGATGAAAAACTCAAAGATGATACCTAATATACAAAAAGAAACAAAGATACAATGTAAATTGTTATAAATGATAGAAACAAAAGTTAAAGGTGATGCCTAATATCACTAAGAAAGAAAATTTTGATTGTCTAGTGGTTGAAAAATGATAAAAATCAAACATAAATGCTGAAAATTACACTACATAAAAAGTTAAAGATCGTGATATAAGAGATAGATATGTACTAAAAGTATCACATTATGCTACAAATAATAATATGAAATCAAATCATGTGAAAATTTGAATTAAATTATATGAGACCATTATCTTCTCATAAGTGTCTCTAAATATCTTGACATACATCATCAATAACATCTCTTAAATCCTTTTGAAACTAATATCTAACTTGGATCATGCTCTTTTCCACTTTTTCTAAGATTCGTGCTAGAAATATTTGGCATACAAAATCTAATGGATAATTAGTTGCATTTCAATGAGTAGATCAAGGGTTCTCCTAAAAAAACCATCAATATGAGGAATATATGGTACCATGTCACACACATCCTATAATCTAAGGAATGGCTCTAGTTGTAAGGGAGGTTGTTCATCCATCCTAGATGGAATGTGTGAGCATTACTAAGAACCTAGAGATGTGGGACTTAGAAAGTATCTAACATGTTGATAGAGATATATACATTTATCCATGTGATGTGTATCACATTTATTCCAAATATAATACGTGTACTCATGTCTAGGGATATAATCTAGTGTAATAGTTGATGGTGGCATGCTAACAAGATTGGGAAACTTAGCTTATTTGAGACAAAGTGTATCAATATTTTTATAAAGAGCTTGATATTGAGTAAAATATTTCATAGTAGTCCCATTGAGGCAACATATGAACCTAAAATAGGATGCATTTATGGTAGACTATATGTAATAGGAGTAGGGTATTGCATTTTCTACTATGCTAATAATCTTTGATAAGCCTTATAGTCTTTAGTTAAATGACCAAATACCTTGTAAAACTCACAATATGGTTTTTACTATTATTTTTTTGGGTATGATACCAAATCATAACTAGGTGGAGAATCATAATGGGTTATATATGTTACCTCATCAAATAAATCATTAGTATTGTAGCATACGATGGGCTACTCAAGAACATAGTTTTTCGTCAGATATTCCTAGTATGATTTATAAACATGTTTTGAGTGACCATATACTCTATATAATGAAAAAATGTATTGATGCTTTTTTTTATTGAACCTCAATGTGGGCCATATAAGTGTGGCCAACATCTTTGGAGGAATCAATCTTGATGGATCAAAAAAAATTTAAAATCGATGGCGTCCAATAATAACACAATCATTAAGCATTATTTGAATAGTATCAAATGTATTAAGATTTGTATTTGAATTATAAACTATAATTATATCCATCTTGGACCCATGGACATCAAATAAAGGAGGAAAATTTTAAGGGTTTATATCAGTAAATGAGGGTTTGATTCAATTACTTGAGATTTTGAGCATCATTTGGCTTCATGTACCTTGGCATAAAATTTATTATGGAGTATTAGTTATTTCTAGGCATCCATTCTGTGGTTTAAGGTTGATATGAACTACTATTTTATATGGGCACTTATTACTAAGTCTTATTACTTTTTATTTTTATAATACCATACTACTTATGGCTCTTTTACTATTGTATATTTTGATTCCTTATGAGTTATAACAAGTAAGGGTTTTCTATTTACAACTATTATCTAATTTACATTTTCATCATAATTATATTTGTATTCAATTAATTAATTAAAGGATTTAGTGGGTTTCAATTCCAGTATTACATGTCATTTATTATCTTATTTTTTTATTAATAGTATTTGTATGATTTCTTCTCAATACAATAAGGCATTCCATGAAGTTTTAATTTGGATTTCAATACCAGTATTGCATATGGGATGTTTTAGTATTTTTTAAATATCTATATTGAAAATGAATCATAGTAAATTTTAGAATTCATTAAATTACCTAAAAATGGGACAATACATAATACCTTCACATATGTGTCTTACATGTGTACATTGCACCTAGAAATAAATTCAGATATGTGCTTGCCCAAGTGTTACTAACCATCATTGATAAACTTAAAAAAAATATTCCTTGATCTTTTAGGTAACTCATAAAGTTAGACATCTAAATCTAGTGGTCCAAATTCAGCACACCATGGTACAGGTGTAGCCACCATGATTTTAAAAATTATATCCCTTTGAACTATGTTTTTTGGTAATGAAAATTTTCTAATTGGTGATGGACCATTTCTTCCTATTATTTCTAGTATGATTTTAAATATATAATTTTCCTATATGATCAAAGAATGGGTTATAAATTTTGTTGTTCTTATTTTCTCTATAAAATCATTTTCATTCAAGATGAAAATAATGTTTTCTTTTGAATATTTATTTACAACATTATTTATTTATGTATACACTTGGTAATTTTAATATTTATCACTTTATTGAAAATGTCTCTTGTTGGGGCTTGTCAATGCATTAATTTCCCTAAATTCACATCCTAAAGAGTGCACTAAGAATGTAAATGTATTAGTTCATGGTAAATTGTGAGAGATGTTTACATAAAATTATGTCATGACTTAACTAATATCAATCTAACCTCCTTTGAGTATCTTTCTACCTTAATTATACTTTTAATTTCTATTTAGTATTTCTAGCCACCTTATATTCCTATTGTATCATCCAAGCTGATAAAGTTTATTTCATGCCTATATTTCACTATATTATATATATTAGCTTATACAATTTTGAGTCTTATCTATATTAGTTTTATTATACTATCCTATCTGATATATTTTGATGTCAATTGACATTATTTTTGACTATATCAAGCTAATAAATACCTTCAATTTAGAGTTAACTATTAATTATAGGTTTGCATTTGTATATATATGGGTCATATTATCATTACAAACATAACACAATACATATTTGATCTACTTGTGCTTGTATTTATGCTCTTAAGTATTAAAAATATGATTTATTGGTTAAGGTCATATTATTAGAGGTTTAACTTTCCTTAAATGTATTTGAAACTCACAAGTAGGATTCATGCCAAAGAGGTATCCAAATCTTGGGAGTCCTCACATAAGGATATCTATGTATTATTATTTCCAATCGAGATCATTTTCATATAACATCTCTTGTAAAGTGTCACATTTTCCAAGGTGGAGATTAATGCACTGATGAGTCACCATAAAATTAATTATATTTATCCCTATTCTTTTTCATTTATTTCTTTAGTAAATATACCTACTTTTATTATTTATAGAATATGTGTATATTTGTGTGTCCTTGATTTTTCTCCTCCATATATAAAATAAGATATTATAGTTATAGGTTTTCTTAAGATTATGATTATCACCTTATATTTCATATATTTCCCATTTGTTGACCATTACACCACTTACTTTTCTATTAGCTTGGTATGTTATATCTATCTTGTATCTAGGTTACCCTTTGCAATCAGTTCCATTCATGTGGTATCCTTGTTACATCATTGATACACCCATTTATTACCATTTATATATCATTTGATTTATCTTGGGATCTAATAAGATTTATAACCTATGTCTTAGGCATAGGCTTTGGAACTATATATCCTTTCTATTAAGTGTGGATTACCCTATGCTAGATCTATGACCACCCCAAGCACCATCATTGTACCTTACAAGTATATACAAGATTTATTGTTATGATCTTGTTATTATCCTAGTCTAAAGATAGAAAGAGGATTGGCATTGGTCATCCTAACCTATGTATATATTTTAGTGAACCCTACGTGAATAATATCCCATTATTGGTTGGATTGATTTCACATTTATATTATTATCCTTTACATGGAACTTTCATAGAACCCTAAGCTTCCATTCCATGAATAAAATTAAATTGTTAAATATATAAATCTAAATCTCACATATATTATTACTATAAAAGGTAATTGTAGTCATATAAAATGCAAAAAATGGTAACTTAAGCATGGATAATGACACCCAACCCTTAGGTCCCTCTTTTTTACTCTCCTAACCCTCTTAGGATTATTTTCACTAAATCCCAATCATCTATAGCCTTATAGACTTCATCCTAGCTCACCTAGACTACTCTTTCCAAGATAAATCAATCCCCCCAAGTCCCATCTACTCAGGATAGTAGCACCACACTTGGACTATAGTGTCAGTGCCACTCCTATCCACTTTTGATGCTCTTGTCCATGTCCATTTTTGGCCCCAATGATCATTTCCTTCTATTTCCCCATCCTTATCATTATCAACCTAACATAAGCACATTCAACCCATGACTAATATATCCCTATAAAATCCCATTTAAAGATCATTTGGAAAAGGTTGGCAATTATCACTAAGTAAGCAAGACTACTCAATAAATCTTCCCTATTCTCTATATACATCTAGCCAATACACTTACAAGCTTATTCAAATCCTTACACCATTCCCTAGCCACCTCAGTCACATCCATTTTAATATTTTGCATCTTCATACACACAATTGCATAAAGCACATCAAGTGGGAGAACTACATATGGCTTGATCCTTCTTCAAAGTATTAGTATATAGGTAGTGTGTCCACACAAGGGGTATGGATCCACATCTAGTGAATCTTACAAACACTAACCCCCTCCCTCTTTATTGAACTTACTCAAATCATAATGGAGTATAGGGTTTGAAAATAAAATCTACTCTATAGGAAGCTCTACAAACTTTTGGTTATCAAACCTTCATAGATAGGATCATACATACCTAGCAAACAAAACCCATAAAGCTCAAATCCTTAGGACAATAGTGGTAGAGGTGGACTACAGTGTCGATACCAATCCTATATAGTTATAGCACTCCTATCCAATTGTAAAATGGTCAGATCTTAGTTTGTAATAGTGTCCCAGTCTTGCATGGTAAATTCCAGTCTCTATCTCAGTTAGATCAGTCAGTTTCTAGCTAAGTATTCTTTTTCATCTCTTATTACTATTTTTATAAAGGAAAAAATTACAATATAATTTACACAAATTAGTAGTTTAATTATTTCATATTTATTTACTAATTTTACTACTCATACTCTTTAACTAAATTAGGAATAGGATTCGAATATTCTCAAAATTGTTAAATCATTTGGTGAACCTGACTTACTTCATTTACGTAAAAAAATCCTAGAAACACTAAGGTAAAATTCCTACTAATTTTTCCCTTACTTTTCCAACTTTTTACTTGTGTAATAAAATAAAAAATTAGCATATAATTTTAAATTTTCATAGTAATTTTAAAATAAATTTCTTTCAATCCCTAGTTATCTAGACTACATCCTAGTATTTTCCTAGTAATTTTCCAATAATTTTATGATTTTTTAATGGCATATTAAAATTAGAAATTCACTTCAAAATTCAAAATTCAATAGTAATTCTCAAAAATATTTATTTTTCAAAACCCTAGTTATATTTACTAGGTCCCATTCAATCCCAAATTTCTCTTATAATTTTCTAATTTTTTACTTAAATATTTAAATTAGAAATCCATTTTCAATTTCAAAATTCCATAGTATTTTTCAAAAATATCATATTTTTAAAACCCTAGTTTTATACACTAGGTACCATTGCTTCTTGAGGTATCACCTTACATTATAATATCAGATTTCAAATATGGATCTCACTTATTTACTAATTTTCTTAAGTTTCTTGAAAAAAAATAAGGAGCCCATCATTGGTCCTATCATGTACATGAATGATGAAGTTTACCATATGTTAATACAAAGCTTTATTCTTTGTGTTTCATGCTTATTTTTCATAATATGGGATAATGTTAAGAAATTTATTATTAAATATGCTAAGATATCTTTTGTATCACCTCCCTTGGAGCCCCTATCCCATGTTGAGTCATGTTTCATGGTCCATTTTGCTCTTCTCCAAGTCACTACCTATCGCTAGAGAGCCCAGTTGACAACCTTTGTCCCTCCACCACTTTGACCAATTGATTACTTTATTCTCCTCATGTAACTACTAATAGTCCTATACAAATAGTAGTTAATGTAATTAGAGTTGTTACTTGACATACCACCATGCCTCCTCTAACTAATCAAGAGCCTCACCACCCTCCCATTCCTTCTTATCCTAGGCTTAACCCATCATCATAGGTAGATATGTATAAGGCATATGATATTGTTGATCAGTTGAGAAACACACAAGCTAATATTTCCATGTTAGAACTACTTTAGAAAGCCAATGTGTTGAAGGACATTCTCTATCAGGTACTTACTTAGACTTCCATTGACCATTGATTTAGAGCCTTCTTATTTTACATTAGTGGTTAACATGCTAAAAAATATAGAAGATGATATCACTTTTGATCATGATGACATGCCATCTCAAAAAGTAATTGATCAAAATTTACCACTATTCATACAAGTTCAAGTTAAAACTATCATAGTTAAGAGAGTTCTAGTTGACAGTGGTTTTAGACTTAATATATGTAATATTACATTCTTATAGACCATGGGCGTGGACATGGCATCCATGCAAAAATTATATAACACAATTCAAGGATTTAATGATTTACCATGACAAACATTGGGAACCATTACTTTAAATATCATGATAGGACCTAAAAACTTCTCTACATAGTTCTAGGTCATGCCAGGTCTTCTTCATTATAATCTCTTACTTAGATGACCCTGGATAAATGTTATGGGGTAAGTTCCTTCTAATCTTCATCAATGTGTTAAGTTTATCCATGAAGGATACCTATACACATGTCTAACAGATAACCAACCATTTAAATATTATTAAACTATAGAGTCATCTTTGACTATTTCATTAGATGGGATACCTCATATCACAGTTCAACCACCACCTCATTACATATCTCTTAATCAGATATATACATATGAGGTTGGAGAGACTAGCACTTCTCACACTCCACATATAATTATGCCCTCAACTCTAATTATTCAACCAATCATAGTAGCTTCAACTATTCTAGCTACTCCATCAGTCATGATTCTTACACTTGTTATAGTTATACATTCATCAATAGTAATTCTAGTAGTACCAATTGATTCTATAGATATAGTTACTCCATCAATTAGAAAAATCTCACAACACCATTGTCTTCTACTACTACAGTTGATGAGACTCCCATATTGTTGGGTGAATATTTTATCGTCAACTAATTGATGACAAAATGGGTATATCAACCACAACATAGGGAGATTTACGCCATGAAAAGTGTGGGTTTACCAGATCTGAACGAGGTAAATCTCTTCTCTCATCAAGGGGAGGTTCCCTATGAATATTTATACACTATATGTATATATATAATTAAGCAAAAAATAACACATGGGGTGGTATAACAGCATCCACCTCTCTTTTTTTAGAGGTGATGTACGAGGAACAAGAGAGAGAAATCCTAGTCATTGGCTAATAACATTCCTCTTCTTTCAGGAATGGTATCCAACATAGAGTAGAAAATCACCTAAAGTAAGTAACAAAAGTCATAGAAAACCCACATAAGCACAAATTATTTCGTTGTCTCCTCCACTGATCTAAAACAAGCATAACCGTAGAGTGAAATGAAACACAAAGTCTTCGCCTGAAACTACAAAAGATAACAGAATCACAAAGATAAAAGTAGCTAAAAGTCTATCTTTTACCTTTTAGAAATGCCCTCAGATAATATTAACACACCCACTTTGCTTATTAAATCAAATAAACAAGAGGTTATTAGGAAAGAGGACATAAGAACTATTTCCTAAATAACACAGATAATTTCAACACAAAGTCTAAAATAAACCTGCTTCTCATTTATTTAATAAAATATGATTTACAAGTTGAGCACAAAGTCTCAAAAAGTGTTTCAATTTTGGTAGAGTTTTTTGCTCTCAATTATCCAAGATCCATTTACAAAAGAGGTCTCCACTATATATAGGGAGAAACTCTCAAAATTTAGAAAACAATAAAATACAAAAAATATCTTAGTCAAAGATGACTCATCTTTGACTTTGAAATATTTTTCCAAATTTTTTACATGTAGTTACATATTAAAAAATTGCATGCACTTTTTTCAAGACAAAAGTGCATAAGGAAAGAAGAAGAAAGAAGGGGAAAAAGATTCAGCTCTTGCCGCCAGACTTCTTTAGATGAGCATCGTACATAGCAATGGATACCTAAATTCCTATATTGTTTGGCGCAACTGTGTTCTTGGAGATGACCCTGGCTCTAATTAAAGCATCTTTAAATGCTGTGATTGCCTTAGCATGACTAGTTAACCTAGATCTTAGATTTTCCAGAGTCAACTGAGTATCCAAAATATTGTCCACAGAAGTCATTGAGAAGGCTTTCTCTTCAAAATCTCTTTGAATCATCCCTTTGAAACCTTGGATCATTTTTTTAGCTGAAAGAAATTGGTTATCCCTGGAAGTAAGGTTGCAAGGTAGTTCTTCTAGCCTATTCAGTAGTCTTGTGTCACTCTTCTTACTAGCATCCTTAGAAGATTTGAGATCTTCAACCAACTCCTTGAGTACCTGTATCTTGTATATCAGTGACTCCTTGATCTCGACATAAGAATCCTTGCTAGAAATGACACTGATAGATATCAAGGTGCTTTTCTTCATATCCTTCATCTCCCTCCATTTGCTAAGATATTTTTCTATACTGTTAATATCCTGAGAGATAAGAGAGACAAGGTCATCTAAATCTGCTCTCACCTTCTTCATCTTGTCTATCTTTTCTATAACCTCTGTAAGTAAGGAAACTCCCTGAGTATGCATCTTTTCAATGTAATCCTCTAGCACTTTCCCCTTCAATTAGGTTTTCTCTGCCTTTTGAATGACAGGGTCATCTATAGAGAAGGCCTCTGGAGTCGCTGCTTCAGGAGGAAGAGTGAATTTCCTTATTACTATCGTCAGCTACTCTATCTTGGCCTTATAATAGTCTTTCATCTCCTTTTCTCAATCAAATTTTTGGACCATGATGTCCATTGTGGACTGTAGATCACTTTTCGCACCTTCATGAGTAACTTTGCCAAGTTCAACATGAGAGATGGAATAGTTACTCATGTCAAAACCCTCAAGGGTTGCATCCTGCAGAGGCTTAGTTATTTCCATAAATTTATGCCCCTTTTCCTCAACTAATTTTGAGAGGATCATTGGCCTCTTAGGAGCCTTAGCTTTCACTGGCACTAATTTGCCAAAATCAAAGTCATTTAGAGAGATAGCTAACTTCTTTCTTTTAGCCGTGAATGCTGACATCCAAGGTGGGAGAAGAGTACTTACTATGGTAATAGTTCCTGCAGCTAGTGTTACCATGGTAATGTCTGTACTACTAGTAGTAATAGTGGTTATAGTAGGAGTAACAGGTGAAACCATACCAATTGTTGATTGATCAAGCATAGAACTTTCTCCTAGATTGAAGGAAGGAGATGAAAGACTAGGAATAGATCCATAGGAGCGAAGAGTATCTCTATAAGTGCCTTGAGGATTGCCAAATATGACTCTGGAAGGAGAGGCGGCTCCAGAAGAAGGAACACTGATAAGAGAGAGAGAGGTGAAGGAGATGCCACAAGAGATTGAGGTGGAGAAGGAGAGACACTTTTAAGTGGTTGTGCCCCTTCTTAGGAAGGTAGAGGTTCAGTCCTTTGTTGTTTTAAAGGCCTGTCATCTATCTCCATTTGTTGGGCCATCT
Source organism: Torreya grandis (assembly GCA_037957365.1). Lineage (NCBI taxonomy): Eukaryota > Viridiplantae > Streptophyta > Pinopsida > Cupressales > Taxaceae > Torreya > Torreya grandis. Next base: position 300,385 of record JARHVA010006937.1, on the reverse strand, counting down.
ATTCCTAAGGGCTTTATTTTTCAACTCCCTTAGCCACTGATTCTGGCTCTTCAGTAACCTTTGATTTTTTAGAAACAAAGAATATTCTAGGCTTGTGAGGCCTAGATGGGGAAGGAACATCAGCTTTATTCTTGGTCCTATTTTTTGCCTTCTTCCTCATCTCTGCTTAGAACTCAGCCTCTGATCCCATAATAAAATATTTCAGTATGATCCCTTTGGTTGCTAACCAATCATTGGTGTTGGCCAATATTGGTTCAAATCTCTTCCTTAGAGAAGTTAGCTCTTTCTGAGACCACTAAATTGGAGAAAGAGGGGAGTCAGCAATCTTTTTGGCCAGGTACCTGCTATTGATAATGCTCCTATCATCGACCAGATTGGGGGTAATCTCTACAAGCCCTAAATACTCAATTTGTTCTAGGGTTAGCCTACTATAGTCCATCCTCCTGATTTCTTTTGTTTTTCTCAAGTCTACCCAGATGTCTTTGATCATAGGCTCATAGAATTGAGTCTTTCGTCTGATCATGTCCTTGACTCCCCTATAGTCAAATTTGTCCCTTCTCTTGAATTGTTTCATAGTGACCAGCTGCATCTCTATTTCCATGACTTTGGTTTTGGCTACTATCAAGATAGAGTATTTACCAATTTCAACTAGAAACCTGAGACTTGGCTTTTTCAGCTCCATCTGCCTAGTATGTATGACAACCATTTGTTGACAAAGCTCCATCAGAACTAACTTATCAGAAGGAAACTTGGGGAACATATAGGGATAGCCTTGGAAAAAGCCAACCTAAAGATAACAGAAGGTGGGAAATTGAAGGAACATACAACTGTAGTCATTGATGACTATCGAAGCCTCATCAGATACTCTCTTTATTCAAGCGAGGGTCGAAGAGGTATAAAAATATGGCAAAGAAACCATCATTTACCCTTTTTAAATGGTGGATCGATCCTTGAAGTGTCAACTGCAGGTAATATGAGTAGATTGGGGTGGTCTTTCTATCCCCTTTAGTTTTCAAACCTGGAAAGGTTCGCATTGAGGTAGTTATGTAGACAAGGTACGAAGTCATATAGAATTTTAAAGAAGCTTGTATTTTGGTTAGTTGCTCATGAAGGGAATTTCTAATCTGTTCACCCCAAAAGATGACCTGCTTACCCTAGAGGATGATCTTGATGAACGGGTACATCCACTCATGGAACTATGAGGAATATGGGAGGCCTCACACTCTACTGAGAATGGTGATTAAGTCACCAACTTCTTCAATAAAATCACTCCTTGAGAAGTTCCACAGCCATCTAGATAGATTGGTTCTGGGTGTCTTTAGCCACCTGTTATTCATCACTTTCTTTGCCCTCTCAGGGTCCTTGTCATACTCCTTCTGTGCTTCTACAAAATCAATCCTCAACACTTCGGTAGTAAGAGGGCACATAAAGACTTTGTCAATAAATTTAGGATCCAACCAAATTACTACATTGCCACTGGCATCTAAGACTGATCCTGTCTCTTTGTTGTAGAACTAAGCACACTGGAGAATGAACTTCTTATGATGTGTTACCACTAGGAAAGTGACAACCAGATGAATGTTGCTTTCAATGATTCTCTTCATTTTAGAACTCGGGTTCGTTGCCTTAGTTTGGGTCATGAATTTGGTCATGTCCATGTGGCCAATTTTTATGTCTCTAATGTCATCAATGTTGGAGGTGACTGAAGTGATTGGGAAAATGCCCTGGTATTTGTACTTCATGGCCTTTGACTTTTTGGGAGATGTTTTAGACATTGGAAATGGCCTCAGTCGAACAGGTGCTGACGAGCAAGAATTCTCTAAAAGTATTGTAGTCATGATCATGTAATTAGGGAAAAGTGGGCGAGTTGGGGAATTCACATTTTAAGTGATCATGACCAAGGAAGGGCAATTTAAAAGGGTTAGGTCAGAAATTGGGAAAAAAGGGGAGGAAAGGAAAAAGACAGAAAAGGGGAAAAGTTCTAGAGTTAGAAGAAAAATTAGAGTAAAAATGCATGGGCGGTGAAATTCACTGGCCCTACATGTCGAATAGATAGAATGTAGAGGTGGTGAAATTTGCCACCCCTACAGGATTGGCCTACCTAGGCAGTGAAATTTACTACCTCTGAAGATCAAAGGGGAAAGTGTAGGGGTGGTGAAATTTGCCACCCCTACACTTTTGGCTTGCATCGATGGCAAAATTCACTACCAATGCAAGTTTTGGGGAAAAAAGGGTGTGGGTGGTGAAAATCACCACTAGTGTAGGCAAGGCCTATGTGGGCAGCAAAATTTACTGCCCGTGTAGGTAGGGGCTATGGTAAGGGCAACCAAGAGGCATGGGTGGTGAAAATTGCCGCCCATGCCTGGTTTGCACAAAAACTACAAGCAATAGGGAGGGGCGGTGAAAATCGCCACCCCAGTATGGAAAGGAAATTGGGAAGGCCAACGGGGAGAAGAAGGAAAAACAACAATAAAAAAAATAACTAGAAAGAGGAGAAGAACACAAATGCAAAAAACAAGATCTACCTAGAAATCCACACATGCCATGAGATTAAATCTGTCAAAATGCACTGTCACCCATTCGCTAAATCATCTAGACACAAAGGGCAAGAGGAGAGGAGGAAGAATGAAGAAAACAATATTGAAATCAGGTTATATGGGGTGAAAACTGACCCCAATAACCCACCGCACATGGCAATAAATGCCACACATGGAAAATGAGGCATGCAGGGGCGGTGATTTTTACTGCCCTTATAGGTTCAGATGCAGGGGCGGCAAAAATTACCACCCTTGCAGGTAAAAATGCAGGGGTGGCAAAAATTACTGCCCTTGTAGGTAAAAATATAGGGTTGGCAAAAATTTCCACCCTTGCAAGTAAAAGGCAAAACGCACTAGAGGCAAATTTTACCGCCCAAGCATGAAAATGGAAGAAATGAAACATTAACTCTGAAAGAGGTAGGTTTTGGTCCCTTGGACACATCAAGACCATAACAACCTTCACATTTTAGGGAAGATGTGATAACAAGACATTACAAATTTTGAAAGGTGCAGTTGGACCAAGACGAGAATGAGAAGAACCCATCTCGAAGACAAACTTAGAGAGACAAAAGATGAAATGGACAAGTTTCATAGGGGGTTGTTCCCAAAAACAAGCTAAGCTAATTTTGGAAACAACACATATCATAGTTACCCCTTGTGGTAAATTTTGAGTTACCATATGTACATGTTGATATAGATTCTCAAGCTTCTTCAGATGATGATATGACACCCACACTCATAGATGACTATTTGTGTGGGTTGAGCTTTACACTAGTTATCCTAAGAGCATATTGAGATGACTCTAAATCTCTCATTATACATCTTACATCACTCTTAGCATCTTGCACTACACTCTCAAGATATACTCGACATTTGTGGCAACAAATAGATCACTTGGCACATATAGTTCACATGGTTAACTCTATGGATATAGAGCCAGTCATTAAGATTTAAGAAGGCAACACACATCATCAACCATATATTATGTTATAGATGTTACTTGATCATGGATTAATCACATTACATATAGTATGAAATATATCTATTGGCAAATTATCATAGTAAGATGTTTATCCATTTTGTCTACTTCATAGGATTATAAGCCATGATACAAATTCATGTACAACTTTACAATAGAGATTAGATAAACTACAAGTTTAGGGTATTGTTCAAATTATATCACCACTACTACCAGCTTCTCCACTTCCATTGAAGCACTCTAATACCAAACCTAAACATCCCAGAGGGGAATCAACATCTCCACCACCAGAGCAACCTTCAGTTTGCCGTTAGTAAGATGACATCATGTACATAGCTTCTATATCACATGATGATACTTATGATGATAATCTGAGGCATTTGATGATGGTCATGATACCATCCTCCATCTCCATCCCCAATGAGCTCCATCCTTGGTCCCTTTACCCCCTCCAGCCTAGTCTTTTATGTCATCATGTACATATTGCTTCATTCAAATCTTGTACATAGCCTTTTTATCTAATGTCTGTACACATCTTTCTTATATTTACTTATACATAGTTCATAACATTTCAAAATACAAAAATAATACAAATGTCAAAAACATTTAAATATTTCAAAATATGAAAAAATTAAAATAATTCAAAAACACCAAAAATATTTCAATTATATGCATCATCCATGCTTTACATTTCTATTATCATGTTAAACTTATATTTTTTGTTCTATGCTATCATTTGTCAATTTATCTACATTACCATGCTTCACTTGATCTTCTTTGAGTGTGTTAGTGGCATCTAGATCCTTGATTGCTTCACTCTACTCATTGAGGGGGCATCCTACATCTACATTCGAGACACACATTGATATACATACCCACTGGGGGCATCCTCTACATGACTACACCATCCAGGTTATATCATTCCTACACCACACACTGTAGTTATCATGTTGATATACATTATTTACTAGCTTACATAGATTATTATATCAACATCTCACTAGTATATAGCACTTATGTATTTCTTAGCATATAGCTAGTCTTGTACTAACACGTCTTGAATATTTTCCCTCTTGCTTTGATTATTTAGATGTGATTGTACTTCTAATTTATTATATGCTTTACTTTCTTACTTAGTGTAGCTTGATGTGATATGTATTTCTCAATTCTTATTTGTCTCATATGTGTGACTTAGGACATTTGTCAATGTCCTTTACTTAAATGCATGTGTGTACCTTAAGACATTTTCCAATGTCTTTTGCCTATACTCTTCTATGTGAGTGTGGCTTTCACGTGAACCTTGCTTGTTTCAATTATATATGTATGTGTCATTTTAACATGCTTTGTATGCTTTATTTCAATTTTGAGTGACATGTGCCCATGTCCCTTATTTTCTTGGCCCCTTGGCCACTCTTGTATGCTTCTTGATTCTCACCTTGTGTTCTTGTTTCTTGTTTCTTGTTTTTTTTAATTATTTGCAATGTCATGATCCACATCATGCATTATCTTGATCTCTTAGATACCATGATGGACATCATGCTCCATTCCTCCTTGAAAACTAACAAGTAATCAGACTTCCAGTTCTAATTTAATACATTGCATATGTTATTACATTATTATATCTATCTAAGCATACCCTTATTGAATTTACAATCTCTCATTAAAAATCATGTTATATCTTGAGATATATTATCGATTATCATTACTATATCATGTATCTTTATAGTATAACACACTTGTATGGATTTTTCTTTCTAGGGTAGTTATTATAGGGTGTCCACTCCTACTCTCAGAAGAGGGGGCAACAAACAAGGGTTTTGTCATAGAGATAAAAGCTCCTAATGGTAAAAAAATAGTTTTCATAACACCTAGGATAGCAAACAAACATCAAACCAATCAAAATAGACTAGGAAAATAGTGAAAATTCTAAAATGGTTACCAAATTTGGCCCAAGATAATAGTTCCCAACTTGGACTATAGTGCCATTGCCACTAGTGTCCACTTTTGGTGCTCCTATCTAAATAATAGAAAAACCAAACTTTCTAGAAGTAAGCAGAAAAGTAAGTTCAGCTACAATTCTACAAAATTAGACCAATTCAAAATTATTAGTTTTTAGTACCTTTTTCTTAGAGAATCTAGATATAGGGTAATTATGTGTGACATGATGGATCTCACTTATAGTTTTAGATACGATAATTAGTATAAATTCTAGATTAGAATCCATGTTACAAATACCAATGATTAGGGGAAATGTGCATGGCATATTTATTTTCTTTTCTTTCCCAGTTTATTACTACCCAAGCATTCTCAATAGTTGTGTTTCTTATTTCATCTACAAGTGGTTGGCATCATTTTAGATTTGAATTTTATCCAAGCCTAACTTCCACATTTTGGAGTGGCTCTCATATAAGCCTAGTGTACTAGTTTTGGAGTGGCTTTCATACAAGCCTAATCTCCATCTTTTAGAGTGACCTAGTTTTTAACATATATTTGGATATCCATTCCAACAATTTTAGATCATATTACATTCATGGGATTTAAGATCCATGTCATATAGCATAAATTTTATATTGGTATTAGTTCATAGCTCACTTCATGGGGAAATGATGGAGCCAAAGGACTAACTATCCTTTGTATTCTTGAGCCACCTATCCAAAGATATTAGACACAAAATCCAAACATTGATCAACACATGAAATATCACCCAGAATAACTTAGTGGGAAATGATGGTGCCAAAGGGCCAACCTTTGCATTATTGAGCCATTTCTAGGGAATTGAGCACTCAACTCCATTTGTGATATTACTTTTGGTTTGGCACACACCCAGCATCACCCAACATTACTCAGCATCACACTAGGTTTTGTATTAGTTTTTGTACCTGGTGAGGTGTATTCATTCCTTTCTATTCCCTTTTTCTTACTTATCTTTATATGTTCTTATTTTAGATATAATGTATCTAGTAAGAACTGATCTAATATTTATTTTCTCTTGTAAATTTACACTTCATAGTGTGATCTTTCTATATACACCTAGCATCACAACAACTTTATAAACTTCACCCTCATAGGTAAGTTTAGGTGCACTTTCTATTTTTATTGTATCCTAGTATTTCACTTTGTTGCATCACTAGAATAAAGGTAGGGAAAATGTAGTCATATAAAATGTAAAAATTGGTAAATTGAGCATGGATAATTACACCCAACCCTTAGGTCCCTCTTGATTTCTCTCATAACCCTTAGGTCCCTCTTGATTTCTCTCATAACCCATTTTTATCCTTCTATACTTAGTCCCAGCTCACCCACACTGCTCTTTCCAAGACAAATCAATCCCCCCAAGTCCTATCTACTCAATACAGTAGTACCACACTTAGACTATAGCATCAATGCCACTCCTATCCACTTTTAATGCTCTTGTCTAAATCCATTTTTGGCCCCAATGGTCATTTCTTTCTATTTTCCCATCCTTCTCCTTGTCAGTCTAACATGAGCACATTCAACCCATGACCAATAGATCCCTATAAAAACCCATTCAAAGATCATTTGGAAAAGGTTGACAATTATCACTAAACAAGCAAGACTACTCAATCAATCTTCCCCATTATCTACATACAGCCAACCAATACACTTACAATCTTATTCAAATCTTTACACCAACCCCTAGCCACCTCAAGAACATTTAGTTTAGCATTATGCATCTTCATACACACAATTACATAAAGCACATCAAGTGGGAGAACTACATATGGCTTGATCCCTCTTTGGAGTATTGGTATGTAGGTAGTATGCCCACACAAGGGGTTTGGATCCATTTCCAATTAATATTACACACTAACCCCCTCCTTCTTTCTCAAAATTGGTTAAAGCATAATAGAGTAAATTCTAGTCTCTATCTCTGTAAGATCAATTAGTTTTTATCTAAGTCTTATTTTCCATCTCTTATTACTATTTTTAGAAAATAAAAAAATAAAATCTAATTTACACAAATCATTATTTTAATTATTTCATATTTATTTACTAATTTTACTAATCAAACCTTTTAACTAAATTAGGAATAGGACTCCAATATTCCCAAAATTGTTAAATCAGCAACCTTGAAATCCTTCCTTCAGATTTTAATGATTATCAGAGTATGGTTGAAGCTCCAATTAAGGATATTCACATTTATATCATGGATTAATCTCCCATAAATTATATTCCCATTTTTTACACCTATCTTTATTCCATGCCCACCATTGATGTAAATTATTTATGGTGTGATTTTATCAACACATCTATTATACCATTTCACACAATTAAACATCTCTATCATAACTTTACATTTTTTATAATCCTTAATTTAACTGAAGTAGTTATGAGGATAATTTTTCTAATTTTTACCCACACTATAGCCCACCTTATAGATCATAGATAATCTTGACCCTAGAGCTTCTGCCATTGTATGTACCTACCTTATATGTCTAACTTCAATTTCAACCCACTTTAAAACATATATATTTGGAATAAAATGCATCAGCCATGTTGATATATGTTTACCTCATTTTTATATTATAGATAATTTCATCTACCATGTTGATATAATTCAAAATCAATTCCTAATTACTAAAAAATTACATTGGCCATGCAGATATAATTCTACATTTTTTAGTTATGTACAATTGCATCATCTATGATGGTATAATTCTACCACTTTTTTCCTATTTAAAATGATTATATCACCATTAGATATGTCATTTTGTATTATCATACTATTGATTATAAATGCATTAACCTTAACCTAGACTATGCCAATACAATTACATATTTTATTCTTATTAAAATAAATTGCATCACCCATGATCCAAATCTCTCTCTCTCTCTATTACACATAATTATATCATACATATGATTATAGTCATATTTATTAAAAAACATCCTTCATTTCCAATTCATTTTCTCCAAATTGTATCAAAAATATTGATATAATATTTTTCAACCTAAATCCATTCAACTATATCTTCCTATCTAATAACATTGATCAAAATGTGAAATCACCTCCTATAGATCTCAATTCTAGCCTAGATGTCATGTTCCCTAATGTAAAAAAAATTACATAACATCTATAAAAAAATTTATATGGTTAATCTTGAGGTTCCATCTAATACTCATATTTTTCATAGGATGGGGCATCTTTTGATGCCCATCCCTCTCTTCTATTGCATGTTGGTTCATCTTATAATGCCCATCCTTCACTTATTTCAGCATTTGGGGAATATTTTGATGCTAATAAGCACTTTTGGGGTATATTTCAACTCTAATGACCATTATTTATCTAATTTGATTACATATAGTGATGATTTATTGAGCCAGTAATAAAAAAATAGTAAAACTTGAAGATAGGTAGTTTAAACTTCAAGAAACCTTCCAAGACAAATACTCTTACATTTGATGGATGTTATTGATGATGTGTGTAGAGATATTTTATACTTATTTTAAGAAGATAATTATTTCATATAACTCATTTCACATTTTCACATGATTTGATCTCATATTTTTATATTTAGCATATGTGATGCTGGTTATTTATCTTTTTTGTACCATGATTTTTAATTTTCATCATTTAATTTTCATTATGATCTTTACTTTATAACTTTATATTAATTTATTATAGTTGGCCATTGTTGTGTTTATGGCTCTTTCGTATATTTTATTTTCCCCCTCTTTTGGGATAACTTATTTTTCACCTAAAATAAAACTTACTTTCTTTTATGTATCTTTGGTAGAACCTTTATAATTTTACTTTTCAAAATTTTATGTTCACCTTAAAATCATCCTTAGTTTCCCTTATGGATATTTGCTATCACCTTCAAGATTTATTTTTTAGCATTTTATTTTCACCTTATAGTTGGCCATATATCCTGTTGACGATGAAAATTACCCCATCAATGAATCAACCCTTTTGCCTATCGTGAAGGTCAAGTTAGAATCATACTAGTCTAATCATGGGGTTATAAAAGTTCATCTAATATACTAGATATGTGAGAGGATTTTATTATAAGTTATGAAAAATAATCAAATTATCAAAGTAACCTATATCATTATAACAATCAAAAATCCATTTATCAAATCATAAATCAATTAAGATAAAAAAACTATAATCTATTCTATCCAATGGAGAAAACTTATGATTTAGATAGTCTCTTGAAGAATAGAAATTTGATTCAATAAGTGTTCATATATTCAATGATATTTCACTTCTTGTTTTAATATTCTCTAATTAATTCTAGAAGATGATAGAAAGAGAAGAAGATAGATTTATGAAAATGACAGATAAGACATTCAATCACTTAAGCAAAGAGTGAGATAGCAAATGACCAACTAAATTAAACTAATAAAACCACACAACTATACTTAAATAAAAGATAACAAACGAAGAAAAATAATCTAAACAAGACACAAACTTGAAAGAGAAAGAAATAAATTAAGAAAAAAACCTATTAGGAAAACAAACTATTAAGCTAGAAGAACTAACTAATACAAATTTAAAAGGGAAAAGATTAAAAGATCAAACCAAACTAAAACAAAAACTATCAAAAATAAAATAACAACAATGAAACAACTATTAATATAAATCTAGATAATCAAAATATATTAATATAAAGACTTGAACAAAACTAGAAACTAATTAAAATAAAGTCTAAAATAAATGAAAGGTACTAACAAGTATTAAGATATGAAATGATTATTAAATGACTAACCTTAAAAAAATAGAAAAGATTATTAATAAACAACTAAATGTATAAAATTTAATTAAGACAACTATTCAACTAAAGGATGAAATAAAGACAAAGGCCAAATAACATTAAAATTAAACTCAAACAAAAATAAATAGTGAATTAAACTATTTAATAATTAATCTATAGAATAGAAAATAAAATGAACTAAAAAGATTAAGTTTAAAAACTTTAAAGATTCTAAACACTAACCAGAATTAAGAAAACAGTTACCTAAGAAGGATAAATCATTATCTAAATAAAGAAAGAAAAAAATATAAATAAAAAGATAATTAAAATAGAAAGAAACTAATGATTTAAAATTAAAATTAAGAAGATAACCTAAAATAGAAACAAAAATTAGATTTAGAAGAAATCTAAAAGATTTAATTATATTAAAGTTAAAGTCAAATAAATTACAAAAGAGTATGTGAGTCTCAAAAATAAATTCATCTTATCTAGAAAAAGATAACTTGATTGAGAAAACTAACATTATTCCTTTACAAAAACTTGAATGACAACTTTACAATCAAAATAGATCAATGAAGTGTCACAAAATAGTGAAATATTCATCATTATTCAGGTTGAATACTTGGAATCTATGCATAAGACTACAAATAGAAATCATCAAAAGATATTAAGCTTTAAAAACTTCAAATATTCAATACTAAATAATAAATGAAGCTAGATATACATATGTTTCATAACAAATTACTCAACCATCAAATAAAGTACCATTGAATTTATCTGCAAAAGTTGCACTATCTCAAATAAATTGCATAAAAAGAAGAAAGATGAATGATTGACTTCATAAAATGTCTAATTCCTCAATACCTATTGTTCTTATATTTTCAAATGAGTCCTTGATATCTTCTTATACCTTCAAACTTGATTGCAAATAATTTATAACTAACTTTAGTTAGTTATTAGTATATATTAACTAATTGACTTTTAACAAAGTCAATTAATTATAAACTATAATTGGTTAAGGACGTGTTTAATTAAGACTTAAAGTCTTAATTGATCAAGCTATTACAAATATAGACCAGGGTACTAATATTAATGGCTGGGGATCCATATTAATTAATAATATAATAGAATACACATTTTAATCATAAAATAAATAAGTCAAAAATTGATAAATCATATTCATATTAATCCATAATACATATTAATTAACTTAAGCTTATATAATTATGTATTCGAACTCTAAAATTATTGTATTATCAAAATTTATCAAAGTTTGAAAATCAAAATGAATGTGCATCCTTGTTCTTCTATGAAATCTAGGGCCAAAGTTTCTTGCATGAAAACCACCCATATGAAAACCTCTATTAGGATTGGGATGATTAATATCACTATTGGAACTTTGTCCCCATCCTCTATTATCATTACTCATTGCTAAACCCGATTGGTCCCACCCAGACATAATGATTAATATGAAAGATAATAATCAAATCTAAGATTGGGAAACAACAAGTGTTCAAAGAAACAAAACTAAAAACTACTTCAACAAACTAAACCCAAATTTTATTATGAATTGAAAACCATCTGTCTGAATCAAAAATTTATATTAAATACTCAATCATTATCATAATTTTAATACAATATTCTGAAATCAATTTAGAAAGTATCAAATAATCTTAATATCCATTTTCAAAGAAAAAATTAAAACTTCAATATTAAGATGAAGTTTTAATGTAAATCTCATTTTAGCTAAAATTTCAAAATCACATCTATAACTATAAGCTGGCTAAAAACTCAAAATTCTAAGATAATCCATTTATATTATTTCTTGGCACATCATTCACAAATGACTGACTGAAACTATTTAAGATCCATAAAATGATTCTAAGACTCTTAAATGTGACTCCATATCATTGAAACTAAAACCAAACCACATGTTTTCTGAGCTCATCAAAAAATACCAATTTTTTAATAGATAACTAAACTGAGACTAAAAACATCTTTAATATTTTGCAAACTCAAATATTCTAAGATAATATATATGTATGAATCCAAAATCAACTCTCAAAATCTATGCAAACTATCACATATAAAATATGTTTGATCCAGACTATTTTATGGATGTAAAATCCTTTAGAGACCAAACACCATATACTTAGGATAAAAATCCTAATTCATGCTTTATCAAAATTCAAACAAACTATATATTGTAGATTATCATTTTCATGCATATAAATCTATATGATCAAAATAATCCTTTATTGATATATATCCATTAATCATTTTATTACATGACTTGCAAAATAGACAACCAAATCAAAACAAATTATCAACCCTCAAATTGAATATCCTAGAAATTCATCAATTGAGCCAATCTAAAAAGCATTATCAATCTATTCTCAACCACATATGTAACTTCAAAAATGTATGCATTGAATCATTTCAATATTTTCCTTATTTCATACTATAACTAATTTATAATGATCTTTCGATTATACCAAATTGAAACTATTGATTTCTTATCAATGCCATCACCACTTCAGAACTCATTTATTTCTTTGTCTAGGAAAATACTTAAACATTATGTAAAGATTTGACTTGAGAGATAAACCCTAGGTACAATACCAATTTGAACCAAAATATATTTTCTTATTTATTCATTTGACAAATATTTCAAATCAAAATAGACATCTTTTTATATGCATAATTGATAACAACTTCAGTCGCATAAAAGACAGTCATTTGGATGGTCAAGGGAAATCAATAAAACTTTAGAACATATGTACACATAAGGGTTTAATAGAACTTATGCCATAAAACAAATAACCCTTTATATGCATGCAAGTAATAACTAGAAAATCCTAACTTTCAACCATATTTTTAATATCACCAAAATCTTCAACATACCCCATGTAACCAAGCCAAAAATAATTTCTTAGACTATTTTTTATTCTCTAAACTCAGCTTTGAAATAGTCAAATTTATCTTTCATAGACCCATAAATGTTAAAAATAGAAACCCAAAATACATGTGGAGAGGCTCTCAAAAATTATTTAATATGAATAGAAAAAGAATACACATGCACCCAATAATATATGTTGATGAAAACCAAAACCCTTAACTCCAATTTATCCAAATTTTATAGATAACCCAAAATTTTATTCAATCATGCAAGAATAAAAGATAAACTATGAAAAATTAAAAGAGATCATCATAACTTCAAATGATTACATGTAGATGATTTCACCAAAACAACTGAGTTGAGATTGTTGTCACTAAACAAACAAAATCTATGTTGCATGAACCATTAACCAAAAAAAATTATCTTATAATCCACACAGTCTATCAAAACTTTATCAAAATCTTTCAAAACAAATATCATTTATCTTCAAAAAAAATTATGTAGTATAACCCTTGTATTTTCACATTATAATCCACACCTTTCAAAGAAAACCATTCATGAAATACCAAAACTTTGAACAATGTTCATGTGGACTATCATACTTTGTTCATACATCAAAGAGTTATTTCTTTCATATACTGTAAACTTTCTCAAAGATCCATTAAAAAAATTCTTCCAAAACTCTTGAAACTTATTTGAAACATACTTAAATGTGAACTTGAAGGTTCTTTCCCAATATTCTTCACCAAACCTCACTTTTCAACTCAACAACTATCTGACTAGGGCTTTGCTCCCATATCAAGCTTGCAACTATGAATAGTAACCAAGAAAATAGAGAATTTTATTTGCTAACTTACCTCTGTAACAAACTCTATGATTTGTCTAAATTGGATTGTCCCTCATTAAATAAACATGTAATTAATAAACCTACCAACTTATTTATCAATTTTGATAAAAATTATCCATTACTAAACTTCATGCTAAAACCTTAAATAGCCCCTTGAATTGAGGCAATCAATTTTGCATTAATTCTTCACACTGCCAAATCCTCATACCAATCTTGAAGTATCAAGAATATTACTCAACTTAAATCCTTATGCCAACCTGACCATGCTTTGATGGATCCAAATTCCAACTAGACACCAACACAACAAACCATCCAATCAATGAAAATATTTTGAATTTATACCGTAGGCCCTTTCAAAATTATACTTTATACTCCGGTAAAACATAATCATGATGAATTTACAACCTTTATGCTAAAACCTTAACTATCCCCCTTGAATCGAGGCAATTAATTTTTCATTAATTATTCACACTACCAAATCCTCATACCGATCTCAAAGTATCGAGAATATGCCTCAACTTAAATGCATATGCCAACCTGACCAAGCTATGATGGATCCAAATGCCAAATAGAAACTAGCTCAACAAAACATCAAATGAATGAAAATATTTTGCATTTACACCGAAGGCCCTTTAAAAATTATACTTTATACTTAGGTAAAACATAATTCATGATGAATAACCAATATCAATGTGGTACCATCATGATTTAGAGTTGTGCCATGAAAATTATGATAGGCCCCATTGGACTTAAATCAATTGATCATAAATATAAAATTTTTAAAGTTTAAATGAGTCCTTATAATATTGGAATTTTGCTTCATGAACAAGTCCAAGATTGATAGCCAACTATGCCCAAATGATATATGAAGAATGGTGTGTATGCATTGATGTTATATTTACCAATTTTGAATACTTATTCAAATATTAAGATGACTGCGACTTAGAATATCAACTAGGTAATCATGATCTTAACCAACATTCAAGCAACAAGATCATGATATAAAAGAACAAGGCTATAATCTAGATGAAATAGAATATCAACTTAAGCGTTTTATTTCCTCAAATAGCCATTATATCATCAATAGTGAATGAAACTAAACCGTACATTAAATTTATACCTTTAGAATAGTTTTTGAATGTATCAATTTCAAATGTAATGTTTTTCAAAAATTCATATCATTATTATCTATTCTGATCAAATCAATAAAAATCAAAGAATCATTACAAATCTGTCAAAACTAAAAATGCATTTTCTAATTAAAACTGTCTCAAACTAAACTGAATCATCAAAATAACTGATCACACACAACTATATATTCATATTTTATTCATTAATCCATCATGAATTTTGAAACCACTTAGAAACATAAATAAAATTCCATCAATCAATCAATATTATTTCATAATCAAAGATGCATCTAAAAATACTATCAATCAATAGGGTCAATGGCATAGTTTTAGATTTCATGACAAGGCCATCTCTATGGCAGCAAGTATTGACTTTTAAAAATGTAGGGGGTGTAGAAAATATTAATAACACTAGTGACCTTATTAGTCAATTTTTTGAAATAAATTTTAGTAAAAACAAATTTCCTATCACACAAAACAAATTTGGTCTTAAGAGTGTGATCGAGGAAAATCATTTCTCAAGTAGTTAAGTGAAAACCCCTTAAATAATAAATTTGGCAAGGGATGGGTTGTTTGGATAGTGTGGCATGAAGAAAATGAAATAAATAACAAAGAAGTTTGGGTTAGATGCACAATAAATTACAAATACCTTAAGCATAAAATCTGAAAATGAAGTAATACTATAACAACAAAATATAACTCAACCATATTATTTATTTATCATGGAAAACTAAATTTTTAAGAGTAATTTCTGAAAATGAATGATACTTACAACACTTTCACATCTTCCTTGAATTCTTCCTTCATAATGTGATATTCTCCATCCACAACCTTTTATTGATCATTTCGAAAGCAAAGTCTAACAAAGCAAAACATGAGATGAAAACAAATAGCAAAAAAAAATTAAACAAAGAAAAGGAAAAATAAACCAAAAAGAAAGTAGAAAACAAAGAAAAAGAGAAACAAAAAGATAAGTAATCATGAAATAATTTCAAGTGATGGCCATTTATTGAATAACACAACCAATTTCCTTCAAAATCCTTAAGATGAAATATATTATTTCTAAGAATTATGGTGATTATATAAGTTGTAATCCATAACGTATCAAACTTGTGATGTTTTCTAGGGTCTTCATGAGCTTTGTCTTAATATAAAACTAATTCACCAACATTAAATTTTTTTACTAGAAACTTTTTTATCGAAATGTTTTTATAATTTTTTCTTTATTTTTTCTAATTTATACAATGTTGTTGCTTTGGATTCATCAAGAGATAATAAATCATATAACCTTTGTTCAATTAAATTTGTATCCTTGGCTACATATTGTAAAGCAGTCCTAGCTAAAGAAATCTAAAGCTCTATTGGAAAAGTAGCTTCAAACCCATATGCTAACATAAAAGGTGAGTAACCAGTTTCTACTTTAAAAATAGGCCTCTCATCCCATAAAGCTTCAAAAAATTTAAGATGGAAATTTATTTTGTAATCACAAACTAATTTCTTCATAATATAAATCATATTTTTATTTGTAGATTCAGCTTGTATGTTTCCTTCTAGATAGTACTTAGACAAATGACTATAAATAATATAATACTTTCCTAAGAATTATAAGAATTCATTTTAAATTAATTGAGGTCTATTATCCAAACTTATCTCATATATAACTTCAAATATAGAGAAAATATGATTTTTTATAAAAGAAATTACTTTGCCTATTATTGAACTTTTAAGTGCTTTGGCCTCAGGCCACTTAGTGTAATAATCTGTAACTATCAAAATATATCTATGACCTGTAGATGAAGGAAAATGAATATCTAATTTGTAAAAGGTTTTTTAATAATAACCATATTTAAATGAATTTTAGGTATTTTATCCCTTCCAACAAATAGTTGACAAGGCACACAAAAATGAACTAACTTATAAGCATCTTGAAATAAAGTAGGCCAATAATAACTTGATCTTAAAATATAATAAATAGTTGTTTTTGTAGCATAATTTTCATCACATTTTCCTTCATGATAGCCCCTTATAACCTTTTGATTTTTATTATGCATAAGACATTTTAACAACACTCCACCCTGATTATGATAAAATAGAAAAAAAATTAATAAATAGAAATTTAATATTTTTAGTCTTAAGGAACATTATTGTTTTTTATCTAAGTTATTAGGAAAATATTTATTTTGAAAATAATAAACTAAATAATTATACCAATCATCTTCAACTAATAAATATTCCCATTCATTCATTTCAAGACCAATTTTAAAAAATTCAACAACCTTCATGGTCTTTAAATGTGGTTTTGTGTTTAATTTGTCATCAATAAAACTAAGACATTAATATCTAAGGCAGCATTTTTGGCTAAGTGTTTTGATAGTTCACTATCTTTAATAGTTTTATAAGTTTCAAATTCAAGATCAAATTCTTGAATGCATAAGATCCACTTAGCAAGCCCTCCTTGAATAGTTGGCTATTTTAAAATATAAGACAAAATAGGTACATTAGATCACACAAAAAAATTATTTCCCATTAATAAATATAAAAATTTAATCAAAGAAGAAACAAGTGAGAAAATGAATTTCTCTATAAGGGGGTACCTAGTTTTTGTATTTTTTAAGATCTAACTCATGTAACCAATTGGTTTCTCTTCATTATTTTCAAATTTTTGAGTTATTACAACTCCTGCAACCTTTTCAATAGCTTTAACATAAAGAATAATTTATTTCTTCAAATTAGGTTTAGCAAGGATAGGAACACTTTCAATTGTGTTTTTAATAGAATTAAAATCTAATTCAACATTTTCATCTCAAATATATGTTTTATCTTTCTTAAATAATAATTGTAAAGGACTAGATTTGTTAGTAAAATTAGAAATGAATTTTCTAACAAAATTAATCTTACCAAAAAAATATCTTAAACTTGATTGATATTTTGGAGGAGGTAGTCCTTTAATTACTTTAACACATTCAAAGTCAATAGAAATACGTTATTTAAAAATTGTGTCCTAACAACTTACCCTTAGTCACACCAAAAATAGACTTCTTTGGATTAAAATAAATGCCAAACTTTCTACATCTTGTGAATACTTCACAAAGATGGTATAAATGCTATTTTCTCCTTTTATAATGAATGGTGAGATCATCCAAATAAATTTGAATAACTATGCCTATTAGATCATCAAAATCCACATGCATAGCCCTTTAAAAATTAGCTCATGCATTCATCAAACTGAAAAGCATTTTGTTATAATAAAAATTACCTCTACATGTGGTGAAAGTATTTTTATGTCTATCATCAAGATTCAAAAAAAATTATTATAACCTAAAAATCCATCTAATAAAGACATCATTTTAGATATTGTAACTTGCTGCAAAATCTAATCTATTCTTGGTAGAAGAAAATTATCTTTTACACTCTATTTATTTAGATCTCTAAAATCAACACATAATCTAATGTCCTCATTTTTATTTCTAATCAAAACTAGATTAGCTACCCATTCTAAATATGTTATAAGAAAAATGACACTAGAATCAATCATTTTATCTAGCTCTTTGTTAATGGTGTCCTATAACAAAGGGTTAATTCTTCATATTTTATACCTATCAAGTTTGATACCAATCTTAATAGGAATGTCATGTTTAATAATATTAGTATCATAACCATTAAATTCATTTGATGACCATGCAAAGACATCAATAAACTCTATAAAAAATTTAATGAACTTAACCTTCTCATTTTTAGTCACTTGAATTCCTAAATAAACATATTTAGGATCCTTTTCAGTGCCTAAATTTATAGGAGTGGTCTCACCTATGATTATTCTTGATGGCTCCTTTGTTCTAGAGATTTTTAGCTAATCATTATGTGAATACATAGACTCAAGGCTTACCAAATCAATAGGTAATCTGTTAGTACTTAATTACAAATAATCACTACAATTTAGTATATAGTCATCATAATCAAAATAATCACCTTTAAGAAATTAATTTATATGCTCATCATAACTAAATACAACCCAAATATCATTTAAATCAAAAATATTAAGATGAAAAAATTCAACTAAAAAAAATCTATAGTAGGTTCAATCTCGCTCAAAGTTAGATTAGAAACATAAACTTCAAGTTTATCAAATATAACACTGAATTTTCTAAGAATGTGTGTGATATTGAATGCTTTAAAATGATCAATTAATGACCAGGTGTATAATGATGCAAATGAGTTTGATTAGTCTTATAAATCTTGAGAACTTATATTATTATTATCTCTGAATCTCCAAAAACTTTTAAATTTTTAACATTTAATTATATGGCCTTTTCTAACCCTAAACATAATGCTTCAAATTCTACTATATTACTAGTGTTTTTAAAAGATAATTTGAAAGCATAATGAAATATTTTACCGACAAGAGATATCAAAAAAATTATAGCACCATTACCTTGTTGAGAGAATCTCCATGAAAGTAAAGAGACCATAAAATATTCCTTTTAAATATTTCTTTGTGTTGGTTTTCTAGTTCATCTACATTCAATAATTCATAAGTTCCAGTACTAGTTTCAATGTAAGAAATATTACATGAAGAAGGTGATTCAATTGGGGTACCAAAAAAATCTTCCCTCTTAATGAATTCAATCTCATTATTAACAAGAAACCATCTTATATATTTTGTAAGGAAAGCCCTAGTGGCTTTAGACCAATCCTTTCCTAACAACATTACATAATTACAAGGAATATCCAACACTTGAACATTAGTCATACATCTAATCTATTCATTTTTCATAATTTTAATAACTATGTCACAAAAATTACCAAAACTCTTAATTTAAATAGAATAAAAACCAATAAGTTTCCTACCATTTGCTTCATAAGATATGCCTAATTGATCTACAATACACTTAATCATGATATTTTTTGAAGCACCTGTGTCTAAAATGCAATTATGAATTATTTTATTATCAATCTTGACTGTGATATAGAAAGAAGGAATATAATCATTAGAATTTTGAGCATAAATATATTCAAAATTACCTTCTTCTTGCAAACTTACATTAGCTCTGGGATTTTTTACTGATTCATTAATCTTATCAAGATGTCCCGAAAGACTAGTTGCTTATAGCAAAGAAAAACTAACTTTATTTGTTGACAAATCATCAATTATATTATAAGTCTTAGCATCATTTTAGTTAAAATTCTTAGATTTATAATTTTGATACTGATTGTTATTATATCCAATTGCAAAAGTAATATTTTGTGTAACATTATCATTAGAATTATTAGCATTATTTTGAATTTATTTACCTTTATCATCTAAAGAGGTTTTATCATTTACTATTTTTTAATTTTGAGAAGATTTATAATCTTTACTTTTAGTATTTATAAAATAAAAATTCTCATTTTCTAAGGGATCATCAAGTGTGTTTATATTATATGCTAGATCTTTAGTTATTTCATCTTCCCCTTTAAGATAATTCTTGAATTTAATAATAACTTGACATGTTTCAAGATTATGATCATGTTTACAAACATTACAATAATAAGCAATAAAATCATTTTTATCTTCTTTATTATTCTTGTTTGAGGAAGAAGGTTTATCATTAATTTGTCTTTCAATAATGACTAGTTCATTGTCTAGACTTTGTATTATTTTTTTTATTTCTATATTATCTAAATTTAAGCCTGTAGAAAACCTATCCTTAAAACCAATAAGCTTAATTTTATTTTCATATTCAATACAAAACCTTATAGTTTCATCATATTCTATAATATCTTTATCTTCTAAATCCATTTTATATTTTAAATGTAAAGTATTGTAAAGATAAAGTCTAGACAACATTTTTGAAGGTCTAAGATCACCTGGGATCTTTTGACATAGTTTGGTGAATCTAAAAACAAAATGATACATGGTTTCACCAAGATCCAAATAAATATTTTAAAGATGATTAACTCAATCAAAATATTCTTTGGCTTTACCAAAAGACAATTCTAACCAGACTTCTACATCTCTCCAATCATCAATGACTTTAGCAGGTAGACTAATAAATGTTTGATAAGCTTTTCCTTCTAATGTTTGGGAAAAAAATCTTAAACAAATATTTTCATTAGTTATTCTAAGAGTGGCATGAACTAATCTAAAATATTCTAAGTGATCTTCCCAAGATTCTCTAGCAGCACCAAAAAACTTTGGTATATTTAATCCCTTAAGAGAAGTTAACTTACTAAGATGATTTTTGAAATTAATTAGATTATCAAAAATCCATGGTGATATAGCTATTTGATGCTCTTTCTAAGCTTTTGCTTCATCTTCACCTTCAATGACCTCATCTTGTTATCTATTGTTTTGCAACCTGTGAAGCAGATCCTCTAATCTTTGCTCTAGTACTGGTGGTTCTCCCACTAGTTGATCTTGCATTAGAAGTTTCAATAGTTTCTACTAGAACAGAGTGATTATATTAAAGCTAATTTTATTGATCTAATTTCATATTTGTAAAAGTAGTTTTAGTAGGCATAATAAAATCATCAAATGGAAATGAATAAGAAATAAAATGAGCTCTAGACCTAGGATTAATAGCTAAAAGTCTATCTCTATCTTCTCAAATTCTTCTATTTGAATTTAGAATATCACATTGAGTTTCATGTGTAATATTTAAATACCAATCAATTTTGAATTCTGTAATCTCTTCTTCTTGATTTATGGCCTTAATAACTTGATAAAAAAATTTAAGATGATTATACCATGAATAACATGTTAAATTGAAAGAAACATCAACTTGATCGTCTTCTAAAGCTATTAAATGTTGAATAATAGGAGGTTGTTAACCTTCAAGAACCATTAGCAAGAATAAAATAAAACTTAAAATAATTAAGATTTATAAATGATTTCCCTAGTGGAATTACAAAAATTTTTGATGATAAAAATTGTACCATCAATGAATCAACCCTTTCACCTATTGTGAAGGTCAAGTTAAAATCATACTAGTCTAATCATGAGGTTCTAAAGGTACATCTAAGATTCTAAAGATGTGAGGGGTTTTTTATTATAAGTTATAGGAAATAATCAACAAGTTATCACAGCAAATTATTTCATTATAGCAATCAAAAATCCATTTATCAAAACATGAATCAGTTAAGATAAGAATCTATATTTTTTTCTATCCAATAGAGAAAACCTATGAGTTAGATAGTCTCTTGAAGAATAAAAATATGATTCAGTAAGTATTCATATATTCAAATATATTTCACTTTTTTGTAATATTCTCCAGTTAATTATATAAGATGACAAAAAGAGAAGAAGACAGATTCAAGAAAAATAGAGATAAGATATTTAATCACTTAAGCAAAGAGCGAGATAACAAACAACCTAATATAATAAACTAGTAAAAGCACACAACTATACTTAAAAAATGATAACAAACTAAGAAAAGCAATATAAACAATACACAAACTTGAAAGAGAAAAATAAATAAAGAAAATAACCTATTAGAAAAACAAACTATTAAGCTATAAGAACTAACTAATACAAATTTAAAAGGGAAAATATCAAAAGATCAAACCAAACTAAAACAAAAAACTAACAGAAATAAAATAACAATATTGAAACAACTATTAATATAAATCTAAATAAACAAAATCCATTAATTTAAAGACTTGAAAAAAACTAGAAACTAATTAAAATAAGGTCTAAAATAAATGAAAGGGAATAACAAGTATTAATCTATGAAATGATTATCAAATGACTAACCTTAAAAGAATAGAAAATATTATTAATAAACAACTAAACATATAAAATCTAATTAAGACAACTATTCAAATAAAGGATTAAATAAAGACAAAGTACAAACAATATTAAAATTAAACTCGAATAGAAATAATAGTGAATTAAACTATCTAATAATTAATCTATAGAATAGAAAATAAAATGAACTAAAAAGATTAAGTCTAAAAACTTAAAAGATTCTAAACTATAAATATAAATAAGAAAATAGTAACCTAAAAAGGATTAATCATTATCTAAATAAAGAAAGAAAAAAATCTAAATGATAAACTAATTAAAATAGAAAAAATATAATGGTTAAAAATTAAAATTAAGAAGATAACCTAAAATATAAACAAGAAATAGATTTAGAAGAAATCTAAAAGATTTAATTATATTAAAGTTAAAGTCATAAATTATATAAGAGTATAAAATCTCAAAAGGAGAGTCATCTTATCTAGAAAAGGATAAATTTATTAAGAAAATGAATATTCTTCCTTTAAAAAAACTTGAATGACAACTTTACAATCAAAATAGATCAATGAAGTGTCATAAAATAATGAAATGTTCATCATTATTCAAGTTGAATACTTGGAATTTGCGCATAGGATTGCAAATGGCAATCATCAAAAGATATTAAGCTTAGTAAAATTTAGATAATCAGTAATAAATGATAAATAAAGATAGATATACCTATGTTTCATAAGCAATTGCTCAATCATCAGATAAAGTATCATTGGGTCTATCTGCAAAAACTATACTATCTCAAAGAAGTTGCATAGGAAAAAGAAAGATGAATGATTGACATTATAAATTTCTTATTTCCTTAATACCTATTGTTTTTCTATTTTCAAATGAGTCCTTGATCTCTTCTTATACCTTCAAACTTGGTTTCAAATAAGTTATAACTAACTTTAGTTTATATTAACTAATTGACTAATTGACTTTTTACAAAGTCAATTAATTATAAACTATAATTGGCTAAGGACAGGATTAATTAAGTCTTAAATTCTTAATTGATAAAGTTATTAAAAATATAGACTGGGGTACTAATATTAATGGGTGGGGACACATATTAGTTAATACTATAATAAAATACATATTTTAATAATAAAATAAATAAGTTAAAATTTGATAATTCATATTCATATTATTTCATAATCCATATTAATTAACTTAAGCATATAAAATTATGTATTATAACTCCCAAATTATTGTATTTTCAAAATTATCAAAATTTATCAAAGTTTGAAAATCAAAGTGAATGGGCATCCTTGTTCCTCTACGAAATCTAGGGCCAAAGTTTCTTGCACAAAAACTACACCTATGATTGAAAACATCCTTAAGGTTTCACAAACTTAGATATTCTCAGACCATACATATGCATGAATCCAAATTCATCAACTCTCAAAATACATGTAAACTGTCACATAAGATATGTTTGATGTAGACTATTTTATGAATGCAAAATCTTTCAGAGACCAAACATCATATACTTGGTATAAAAATCATTATTCATGCTTTATCAAAATTCAAACAAACTATATATTGTATCTTATCATCTTCATACATATAAATCTATATGAATAAATTGATCTTTTATCGATATATATCCATTAATCATTTTATTACATGACTTGCAAAACAGACAACCAAATCAAAAAAAATTATCCAACCTCAAAATGACTTTCCCAAAAATTCATCAACTTAGCCAATATGAAAAGCATTATCAATCTATTCTCAACCACATATGTAACTTCAAAAATGTATGCATCAAATCATTTTAATATTTTCATTAGTCCATACCATAACCACTTTACAATGATATTTTGAATACACCAAACTGAAATTGCTCATTTCTTATCAATTCCATCACCACTTTAAAACTTATTTATTTCTTTGTCTAAGAAAATACTTAAACATTACTCATAGATTTGACCTAAGACATAAACCCTAAGTCCAATACCAATTTGAACCATAATATATTTTCATATTTATTCATCCAAAAAATAATTCAAATCAAAGTAGACATATTTTTATATACATAACTAATAACAACTTCAATCACGTAGAAGACAATCATTTAGATGGTCAAGGGAAATCAAAAAAAAATTAGCACATATGTACATGGAAGGGTTTAACAGAATCTATGCCATAAAACAAATAACACTTTGTATGCATGCAAGAAATAACTAGAGAATCCTAACTTTCGACCATATTTCAAAAATCACCAAAATCTTCAATATATCTCATGTAACCAGGCCAAAAATATTTTCTCAGTCTATGTTTTATTCTCTAAACTCAGTGTTGAAATAGTAAAATTTATCTTTCATAGACCCACTAATGTCAAAACCAAAAACCCAAAATGGATGTGGAGAGACTCTCATAAATTCTTTAAGATAGATATAAAATTAATACATAGGAACCCAATAATATATGTTGATGATAACTAGAACCCTTAACTCCATTTTATCCAAATTTTATGGATAACCCAAAATTTCATTCAATCATGCAAGAAGAAAAGATAAACTATACAAACTGAAAAGAGATCATCATAACTTTAAATGATTATATGCAAATTATTTCACCAAAATAATTGACTCGAGGTTGTTCTCACTAAAAAAATAGAATCTCTATTGCATGAATCATCAACCAAAAAAATTTATCTTATAATCCCACACAGTCTATCAAAAGATTAACAGAATATTTCAAAACAAATATCATTTCTCTTTAAAAAATTTGCATGTAGTAGAACCCTTGTATTTTCACATTATAATCCACACCTTTCAAAGAAAACCATTCATGAAATACCATAACTTTGAACAATGTTCATGCAGACTATCATACTTTGTTCATTCATCAAAGAGTTGTTTATTTCATATACTATAAACTTTCTCAAATATCCACAAAACAAATTCTTTCAAAACTATTGAAACTTATTCAAAACATACCCGAATGTGAAACTAAAGGTTCTTTCTCAATATTATTTAGAAAACCTCACTCTGCAACTCAACAACTATCTAACCAGGGCTTCACTTTTGCATCAAGCTTGAAACTATGAACAATAACCAAGAAAATTGAGACTTTTATTTTCCATCTTACCTCTATAACATGTCTAAATTGGATTGGCCCTCATTAACTAAACATGTACTTAATAAACTACACTACCAACTTATTTATCAATTTTGATAAATTATCCATTACTAAACTTCATGCTAAAACCTTAACTAACCCCGTTGAATTGAGGTAATCAATTCTGCATTAATTCTTCACACTTCCAAATCCTCATACCAATCTCAAAGTATCTATAATATGCCTAAACTTAAATGATTATGCCAACCTGACCAAGCTATGATGGATCCAAATCCCAACTAGACACCAACTCAGAAAACCATCAAATCAATGAAATTATTTTGTAGTTACACCAAAGGCCCTTTCAAAATTATACTTTATACTTTAGTAAAACATAATTCATGATGAATTTACAATCTTAACTAATATTAATTCCCTAGCTTCATGATCTAGAGTTGTGCCATGCAACTTATGATAGGCCCCTTTAGACTTAAAGAAATTGATCATAAATATAAACTTTTTAAAGTTCAAATGAGTCCTTATAATATTAGAATTTTTCTTCATAAACAAGTCCAAGGTTGATATCTGACTATGCCCAATGAGATATTAATAATGGTGTGTATGCATTGATGTTATATTCACTAATTTTGAATACTTATTAAAATATTAAGATGACTAAGACTTAGAATATCAACTAGGTAATCATGATCTTAACCAATATTCAAGTTATAAGATCATCATATAAAGGAACAAGGATACAATCTATATTAAATAGAATATCAACTTAAGCATTTTAGTTTCTCAAATAACCATTATATCATTAGTAGTGAATGAAAATGAACCATACATCAAATGTATACCTTCAGAACACTCTTCAAATGTATCAATTTTGAATGTAATGTTTTTCAAAAAGTCATATCACCATTATTTGTTATAATCAAATTAATGAAAATTAAAGAACCAATACAAATCTATCAAAATTGAAAATGCATTTTCCAACTAAAACTATCTCAAACTAAACTAAATCATAAAAATAACTAATCACACACAACTATATATGCATATTTTATTCATTAATCCATCATTATTTTCAAAACAACTTAGAAACATAAATAAAATTACATCAATAAATCATTACTATTTCATAATCAAAGATGCATCTAAAAATACTATCAATTAATAGGGTCCCTGACACAATTTTAGGTTTCATGACAGGGTCATCTCTATGGTAACAAGTATTGATTTTTAAAAATTTAGGGGTTTAGAAAATAGGCATAATAGATCCCTTTATGGTTATTTGTTATATTTTATTTTTGAACTATCCCTATTTTATAATTGGTTCTCCTATCATTACTTATTTTATACTCTATGTAGGTTTATATGACTTCTCTAGTAGCACAATTACCATCTTTCATTGCATTTCCCTTCTTAGGGTCTCCATTTCTATGATTTTATTTACATTTCAATGTACTTTTAAATCCCTCATTTTTCATATTCACTTCTAAATCAAAAATTTCCCCTCTTGTGGTTAGTAAATAACATAGTTAAATTGTATACCATTAAAATAACTATAAAATATTAAGCTAAACTTTTTTTTTAAATGTAAAAACTATAATTTATTCTTGAAAACCTATAATCTAAAATTTTTGTTATATTTTGTAAAAACTTTTTGTTTAGAATATAAACACATGGACAAATATTCCATTAGACCCATATTTCTATTTCCTTTCATTTGAGGCAAATTTGGGTTGGTTTTGATATTGCACTCTTTCATATGGTGCAAGACTAGGCTTATTTCAGTATACTTGTTTTTAGGTTCTCTTCTTTAGTGGTTAGGTGTAGGGTCTCTTTTGTTAGTCATCTCTATCATGAATTTTTTTTTCTAAATCTATATAGAGGATAAAAATATAAAAACCCAAATGAGTCAAAACCCATATCATAAGAAAAGACAATGGGAAAATGGGGAAAAAATGTTGGATCACACCAAAAGATGTGATTTTATTCATTGGTACATCCCCTATTGTAATCAAATATAAAATTATACAATATGCCTCATGATTTAGTTGATGTTCCTTAGGGTATGGTAAGCTAGTAGAGTAGGATTAGAGGTCTCATACATATATACATGACATTAATTACCACCTACTTTCTCACTTATATACCCAAATATTCATAGTAGACTTACAAATTTGTGAGGTGTCCTCAGGAGTAGGGAACACATTGTGGGAGGTAGGATCCTTTTAATTTTCATGCATCTAACCTTCATGTGATGATATTTATACTTTAATACCCATTCCAAGCTCATGTTATATATGTGGGGCTATAGGTCCTTAATGTTGAATGTTCTTATCTTTGCCCATTTGATTATAATTTTTTATCTCCACTAAGGATTTATACATCACTTTTATGGTGCATTTCATCCTTATATCTCCATCTTCCCTTTCACAATATCCCCTTGACAAATATTTACACTGGATGATTGTGTATTTATTCTTCTCATTCCCATTTTTTATCTTTTTTTGCTTCAGATTTGACCCTTAGATTTCAATTTATAACATCTCTTGGATTTTTAGTTTGTGAGGTGCATTATAAGACCTTGGGAATAAAATTGGGCTTATTTTTAAATTCCCATAAGCTTTCCTTTTTGCAACATATTTTTCATCATAGTTACATCTCTAAATGGTTGTGTTTGCCTATATTTGTCTTTAACACAAACATTGATTTTGAATTTTCACTCATTAGACTATTTTCTTTCCTTTATTGCACATACTTGTTTGATTATACTTTTCACTTGTCTTACACTATATGTTTTGTTATATCTTACACTTCAATGTGATTTGTGAATTTTTTATTATAATTTTTCACATATCCTATGTTTTCCCTTAATATTATCATCATAATTACATTTGGTACATTTTACATTAATTTTTATTTTCACATATTTTGTTTGTTGATATTTCTATCTACTTACTTGCATCTCCTTTTTCTTATGTTTAGTATTTTTACTTTTTGACCATATAATTCCCCACATTTGATAAAAAATAATAAAACATACATCACATAATAACATCCTTATAGCATGGTACTAGAACCATAATACATGTTAATAAGTACAAGCCCATGTAGAAAACAAGGCATAAATGTAGAAAATAAGCAATATAACCATAATATATGTGTGATTATGAATATTTCACTCATGGTTATATACACACACACACACAAGTGAAATATTAATCATATATACATTTTTTGTAACTATTTATGACTTAGTGCATGTAAATCCTCACAATAAAGGGCTAAGAATATCAATAACTTAAAATTAAAATAGGAAATAATTGATTTGACAAGCCTTTCATAAAATAACAAAGATATAAAGAATGAATAACTATCTAGAGGAAAATAAGTATTTATGGGACATAAAATCCTGAAACAAACTTGAGAAATAGTTAGACACCTTTCATTTTATGAATGCAGCTAAAATCATTCTTTGAATAGTAGTGTCCTTATGTTGACATTAGCACCATGTGGCACTAGTGTACAATTATGGTTCAGTGTCACTCTTGGAAAAGCTATATAAAAATTTTAGAGAAGTTACAAGATGTTTTGGGGACCTATAGGTGGTTTTGTGTCTTCTATAAACTCACCTATGTCATTATTTTCACTAAATATCCTATGAAACCCTAATGAATAATGCACACATGAAATAATAACCATATCAAATGCAAAATAAAGGGAAAAACTAGGTTGTGGTATATTATGATCATGAAGAGTAGAACCCATGTTGTCCTAGATGCTAATTAGATTAGCCCCAATACTAGGGGTCTCAGATCATACGTAATTCTCCCTTATGGAACATGCATAATTAATGCACATGGTATGTAAGAATAACTTTAATTTAAGCCCTTCTTTTATGAAGCATACAATGTCTAAATGTAATAGCTAAGTAGTATGTAGAGTATTGATTTGTAATATTGATTGATTTTATGTAATTATGTGCTAAAATAGTAAGTGTTAGATGTAAAATGCCTTTTGAGGTTATTTATATAGAAGTAAATTTTATTTGAATGTAAAACCTAATTT
Source organism: Torreya grandis (assembly GCA_037957365.1). Taxonomy (NCBI): domain Eukaryota; kingdom Viridiplantae; phylum Streptophyta; class Pinopsida; order Cupressales; family Taxaceae; genus Torreya; species Torreya grandis. Next base: position 270,378 of record JARHVA010006937.1, on the reverse strand, counting down.
ATTCACTGATAAGCTACAAAAGAGGGATAAAAACATAATAAAAGTCTGAAGATAGGGTTAGGACCCAAAACATAGTGAAAAATATTTTTTGGACAATAGACCCATAATTGGACACTAACACCACATGGTGCTACTATCCTAAAAATGGTGTTAGTGTCCTAAGGCTTAAAAATAGAGATAAGACTAGGTATGATAGGCTAAGGTCCCCTATTACTAGGATAAGGTGACTTGGGACCACTGGGGGTGTAACAAATAAGGAAAATAAGACACAAAAAAGATTAAAAGACCCAAAATTACCATGTGAATAAGGTTAATATTCATCACTAAGACCTTCATGTGAAAGAGAAACAAATGACATATTATTTTTGGTTATTTGGCTAAATTGAAATGTATATATTTTCCCCTCTTTTATTCTAGTAGTGTAATGAAATGAAAGCACTAGAATAAAATAAAAATAAGACTGCATACCTATGCTTACTTATGTGGATGTGTTCTAGACCTAGCTCACTTCTTGGCCAGAGAAGTGAACATAAGATGGAGTGTAATATATGAAGAGGACATCCATAATGTGGGTGTCCTCTATATTGAATCTAAATAGTGAATTGAATCATGAAGAATAAAACCTTATTTTTCCCCCACCTTGATATATGGACTAAATTTTAGTATGTATATTGGATATGTGGAGAAACAAGTACTATTTTCCCCCACTCTAGTATGTGTATTGAATCTGAGTATGTAAACTAGATATGTGGAGAAACAAGGCCTACTTTCCCCTACTTAGATATATATATTGAATGTGATTATATAAATTAAATCTAGTAGAGGGATATGGATCAACCACTATAGATAGTCATATGACCCAAACTAATGAAACCTTGGTGGCATCTTGGTGACATCCTAGTGAAGATCTAAGTGTAACTTAAAAATCTAAAAATAGAAATCAATGATGTATGTTCTACATCATGCCCCCAATCTTAATATCTAAGTAATGTAGTTGTGTATCTAAACATTTATATATCTAAATCAAACTATATGCCTGAGTAAACCTATTTATCTATGTCAAATAATAAATACAAGTCAAATAATGTATCTATGTAAACCTATATATCTATGTCAAATTGTATATCTGATTCAAACTATATATTTTCATAAACCTATATATCTATGTCAAATTATATATCTGAGTGCACTTATGTGTCTTAATATTTATATCTAAGTATACCTATGTGTTTGAATATATGTATATGAGTAGACCTGTGTGTCTGAATATTTGTATCTAAGTAGTCTTGTATGTTTGAATATCCATATATATGAACTGATCTATGTGTATTTACCCCCATTTTGGTGAAAGAGTTGAGACTGAGGCAAAGATGTCTAACCAAAAGTGGTAATGAATAATATGATGGTGATAGTTAAGGTGATGTTGTCTTGGGTTAGAATATTTTGTCTAATGTGATGGAGTTAGTTTCTTAAAATTGGTAATGAGATAGACCTTTTAGTCTACATTAAGTTTATTAATGGAATACAAGTTTTGTCATTTTGTAGAGTTAAATATGATTGGGATATTGGTCAAACCAATATAGGGTGAGGTACATTGAATTCAAGTCCCACATGTAAGAAATAGTTCACAAATAAAAGTTACAATTCTTTAGATATCATGCTTGAAAGAAGTTGGTATTAGTTGGTGAAATTGGCATGCAAGGTCAACCTTAGTAAGGTGGAATTTTATAAATGTGACTTGAAAAGTTTATTTGATTAGTTTGATAATTAATTTGAATCATTTAACTTGATATATATTATTTTCTTCAAGCTAGAGATTATCTCGATGAGATGAAGAATGACTTTAACCTGGTATGAGGAGGTGGAGGCACTTATCCATGCTAGGGAGGAGGTTACCTTGGTAAAGAGCCTATTATTTTCCTATTTTTATCATTTTTAGTACATTTTTTACTATTTTTATTGTATTAGTTTAGGGCCATTTTTACAAATGTGGCACTCTACCCTGATATTGGTGCTAGTGTCTAGGACATGGCACTAGTGTCCTAAGTATGACACTATTGTCCAATGATACTATCCCATATGTAGTGCTAGTGCCCACTAGCCCTAATTTGTGATGTTAATTATTTTTGACTAGTGTTTGATGACTATATTTATCTATTAGTATGATATTTTGTGATGTAAATGTTGGATTTAGTTGTATATTTTTAGGTTGATGTGTGCATGAGAGTTTCAAAGTGGCCAGATGATGGAGATGTTATGAGGGTTTCCCCTGATGGACAATAAGATGGACATGGTAAAGAGAGATAGTTTGAGTCATGTGCAATCCTTACATTTAATGCCCTAGGATAAACACATGATGACTACAATATGAGAGGTAGGATATAAATACTTGCACATTCTGGTTACCTACTAGGGATATAACTATCACCCTAGAGAATGTGTATAGGATTATGTGGTTACCAATTATTGGGTAGAGAGTAGTAATATAAGATGACACTAGTGATCAAGCTATATAATGGGTTGCTAGGTATTTTTTCACTAGGTATTTTTCTATGATGTTCATAGAGACTCATCATGTCAAGAGCCTTAGTGGTATATTATTATCACTAATTATCATAACAAATGTTTTGCATTTGTAGAAGTTATTATCAATTTTATTGGCTTTAATTATGACCATAGATGAGAGTGAGGTATCAATATCATATAAGATGCATGAGATAGTGTAGGACATAAAGGAGTATAGAACCATATACTCATGGGGTCACACTATATTATCCCACTTTTACTGGGATTTTTACTATTTTACTCAAGAGATGTATGTAGGAGGTATTGGGTCTTCCACACTATTACACTATTGGGTGTATGAGCATATAAAAATGAGTAGACCAATGTTTCCTTAATGAGGTGATTGGGATCACCCTTGGTCATTTATGGATAGGTGGACTAGGACAACCCATGTGCCCAGGAGGAGCATGATGTAGTTTTGATAAGTTATTTATAGGTTGAGGGATGAATACATTATATGGAGGCCCTACATGGGCTCCAAGGGATGGCCTAAAGATGATGTTTAGCTGAGATGGGTTCAAGTGAGCTACTAGTTTCATGATCATTGGTTCAATATATTTGAAATGTTCTAGTATGATTGGGTGACATGATAGTTTGGTGTTACTCAAGATGTGCCACTAGTGAAAATGGTGTGTTTGAGGAGTTATTAGGCTCTAGTGAGGCTAAGTAGTAGGCCTAGACCATTATCTTTAGAGTTAACCCTAATTACATTGATAGAAAAGGATTTAGTGATTGATAAACTAGATGTGGATGATGTAGAAGCTATTGATTCCTATAGATCCTAGTGGAGAGAGCATAGATAAGCACCTCTATTTTTGAGAGGTGGGATAGTTATGGAGGATGTACTAGATGTGGAGCCCCTTAAGGATGTTGATGGTAAATTTCCATTGTATGTTTGTATATTTGTGTATTTTGTGTGGGATGTGCAAGTTTTGATAATGATGAGTATTGGGAGACTACCATCACATTTATGCTATGTGTACTAACACAACCTATTATTGATGATATCATAGACAATGGATTATTAGAGAGGGCCAAAAAATTTATTGGCATTCACGTTCATTTATTTGATCAATATACCATAGCTACTATATCATATAAGTGAGTGGATATAGAGAAGGATGAGGCATGTATAGAGTTACGAATATGGTCCATGCCTACACCTAATTTTTTAAGGGGGACAAGTATCTAGATAGTGGATGATTACATATGTCTACAATGAGATCATACAAAGTGTATGGTCAATTTGGGTTTGTTATGAGAGAGAGAGAGAGAGAGAGAGAGAAAGAAAGAGAGAGAGAGAGAGAGAGAGAGAGAGAGAGAGAGAGAGAGAGAGAGCAGATATAGGCATCAATCAAGGTTATAAATGGATAGTGGGTCCTCTAGTTCTAGTATAGATATGCTTGAGAGTGAGAGTGATGGGGTTGGTCCTAGTGGTTATGTTTGAAATATTTATTAATTTAAAGTGTTTTTATTGAAACTATATTATGAGTTGTGTGTGTGTGTGTGTGTGTGTGTGTGTGTGTGTGTGTGTGTGTGTGTGTGTGTGTTATTATACAGACATTGTGTATATTGGTATATTGATTTGGTTATATTATGCATGTTTACATGTTTAATTATTTTGATTTTGTTAAATGGAAATACTATAATATGATATTTATCTAAGTAATGGTAATTATTTTTTTATCTATTTATAAATGTTTAAGTAGACATGTATAGTAGAATAGGAATGTTGGTTTTCAGTATAAATTTTACATGAGTCTCATAGGATATCCAAGTGTAGATCATGCAAATGTGGGTTGCTCTATCTAAACTTAGATTGCATAGTGAATAAATGACCATATTTCTCATATTGTGTCAGTGTAGAAGTAGACTCTAGAATGGATACTATATGTGATACATTGTTAATGACTACGTGTGTAGACTTTATAGCAAAGAGATTGATTAGTTATCATACTAGAACTATGCTCTAATCTCTATGATCTATGAAAAATATCTTGATTAGATATTAGAATATGTTCTAATTTTTTTAAACTCTTCCAAATATCTTGATTGATGGTCAAAACAAGACTATACTTTGATCTCTTTTATTTTTGCCAAATATATTGATTCATGTGTGAACTAAGGTTGTGTTCTAATCTCTATGATTATTTCCAAATATCTTGATTTATGTGCAAATTGAGGTTATCATATTATCTCTATCATTGAATACAAATATCAGATTGGTGTGTGAAATAAGGATGTGCTATAATCTCTGTGAATTGGCTGCCATCTCTACTAAATATGTGGTATATGAGATCACTCATAAATAGTGTCCTAGAAACCACATGGCTCATACAATAAGTAACCAATGGCTTCTTAAAGGCAACATCTTAAGATAAATATATTTTAGAGTGTGATCTAGGAAACTATTTATATTGATATCTATATGCCCCTTGTGTGAATGTTATGATGCCTCTATTGACATACTAGTCAATACGAGCTTGAAGTACATAATAGTTGTTTTCTAAATATGCATTTATCTTATGAAAATTGTGATCAGGATTATTGTATACACTTTAAAAATTATGTGATAGATGGTTATAAGTAGGAATAAGTTTGATCATCTACTTATCTAATAATGTCTGTAAGATATCACGAGGCTTATCTATGTCTAACTATATAACCCCTCTGTGTGTGTCAAATGATCTACTTACTATAGGAGGTGATATGTTAAGTGGATCTTTTCCCTTGTTGAGTATATTTATCAATTGTTTCTACTCCATTATCTTCTTAATTAGAAGTGGAGTAGGTTATTATACCATGTCAGATGATTATGGATCTAATAAACCTACATTTACATCTACCTTTGAATGTGTCACAACTAGTCCCAATTTCATCCCTAATGTTATAGTTGTGTTACATATATTTTGGAATGATATGGATGCATGGTATAATAATATATCCTTAAGAGGAAAATTTAGGCCTTTGTCAAAGATGTATTGTACCTTTAAATCTATCAGTTGGTAAATCAACTAACTCAAACATGATTTGAATCTTAGAATGTATTCAATTATTGGTTTTATCTCACCCTAGTGTAATGAAGGTAACCTATCATATGTGACTCAAGGTCCCTTATTTTTTATGTAGTTCCTGAGAAAGACTACTTCTAACTCATTTTATTTACATAGTGACCCACTAAAGATTACATGATGAAACCATTTTATTGCCTCCTTGTCTAGGGACTTTGGAAATAATTGTAGTAGAGTCAACTTGTTGGTAACATGTGCCATAGATTTATAATAATATTTAAGGTGAAATTATGGGTCTTCATGCCCATCAAATTTAGGTAACACTAGTATCTAAAAGTTAGGTGAAAACTTTGTAGTGAAGATTCTATGTGGAATAGGATTTTCATGGATGACATTGGAGTCAATGCAAGATTGGTATGATTTATTCTCTAATGTGAGATGGTATACTTATTATTTCAAATCACACAAGGCATGAATCAAGTAAATTATCACTTTTTAATGTATATTATCATCATCAATGGGTTCATTTAACTCTTTAATTTTGTTATTTATCTTAGTCATTGGTATATTGCATTGAGAACCTTTTTTAGGGAGGATAGGTTTGTTCTCTATAACCTTTGAAGGAGTGATATCTTGGACTTGGTTAAATGGAAATGAGCTACCACCCTCATTTAGGTTATTTTGAGAAACATGTTTTGTTGTAGTAAGGGGGGTTGAATGAGATTCATTAGTATCTCTCTTTTTATTAATTTGCAAAGAAGTATCATATGTTGATGGACTAGAAGGTACTTTATTATCATGTGAATGTAAGTTATGTAAAATATGAACATAAGAATATGTGCATGTGTTTTTTTTAGCATTTTACCTATAATTTGTTTTAACATGAGAAATAGGTAAAGTAGGGGGAGAAATATAAGTTGTATACTCCATATCTTCTTCACCATAATCATAGTAATCATCATTATTCCAAGGTTCATCAAAATCATAGTTTAATTACTTGTAGAAGTAAGACTATAATAAGTATCATTTACATGCTCACTAAGAGAAAGAGTTAAGAGAAGATGTTAAATTTTTAATACTATCCAATATGTCATCATGTGTGGGTGTAATGCAATGTATTTATTCACTAGCTATGTGTGGAGTGCATGAATGATTATTACTTTCAATCTTGGATTCAAGGGTAGAAGAAGTAGCAATTATGTTTTCATTTAGAATATTATGATAGTAGGGAAAGATTTAAAGACATTTGCATTATCAATATGTTGTAAATAATCATTGCATTAATCTTGGAATATAAAAGAAGGTGATAAAGTGATTTCATCTACTTTAATGTGTGCATTGGTAAAAGGTATGATATCATTGGTACATGTTTTTTTTAATTTAACTGAGAAGGGTAAAGAAGATGCATTGATTTTGTCTACTTTACTTGAATCATGCAAAAGTGGATTTCGTGTATTGCACTTATATTAATTTAATTTGAATAAGGAGGAATCTAAGGTAGTTGAAAATCCAAGATCACATTGGAATAAAACACTACCAATAAGAGTTTCTTTTGGAATTATATTATTAGTTTGATCTTTAAGTGTAGGACAAGAGGGAAAGGAAAGAGAAGAATATGTATCTAGTATATCCTCATCAACATTTTCATTATCATGATCATAGTAATCCTTATATCCATTATTAAAATAATAATAATCATCATCATTATAAATGAAATCATTATCATGTGTTACTATGTAATCTTAAAATTTTGTCCATTCATTATTATAATTATGAGAAAAAATAATAAATTCATCAACTATATGAGGGGTAAGAGGCTTATTAAATACCATTTTAAACTTGCCAAAAAAGATAATGTAAATAATGAATAACAAGCACATGAGAGGTATAATGTAATCTAACATAAGTATTTGTACAACTATTATAAATATTGAACCCAATGTGTAGAGGAAATAAAGATTATACTTGAAACCTTAATTACTAGTATTTTGATGTAAAGGGACCTAGTATATGGATCTAGGGTTTAAATGAGGGTTGTTTTACAAAAACTTAAATTATATTAAATTAAAAAAAACCCTAGTATATAATTAATTTTAATGATTTAGGTTGTGCCAAAAATTAATAAAAAATAAAAGTTTGTAACCCTAATTTAGTGCACAAAAATTAAAGAAGGTAAACCTAGGCAAAACTAGGGTTTTAAGCAATATTTGAATTAATAAAAATTCACCAAATGTTTTAACTATTTAGGACTTAGTGTATGTAAATCCTATGTTTTTAAAGGGATAAGTATATAAATAAATTGAAATGAAAATAGGAAATAATTGATTTGATAAGCCTTTCCCAAAATAGCAAATATGTAAAGGCATATTACTTATCTAGAGAAAAATAGGTTTTTCTATGACTCAGGAAGCTAAAATAGGCTTGAAAAATAGTGAGAAAACTTTAGTTATATGACTATCTAAAATCATGCTTTAGATAGTAGCACCCTTATGTGGATAGTAACAACATATGGTGTTAGTGTCCAATTATGGTGCTAGTGTCCCTCTTAGAGGATCTATCTAAAACTTTTAGGGAAGCTATGGTAGGTTTTGGGAGACCTACAAGTGGTTCTGTGTCTTCCATAAACTCACTTGTGTCACTATTTTCACAAAATATCCTCCAAAACCCTAATGAATACCTACACACATGAAACAACAACTAGATTAAATGAAAAATAAAGGGAAATATTGGGATATGGGATATTATGATAATATAGAGTAGAACCCCTATTGTCGTAAACACTACCTAAATTAACCCCAATGTTAGAGGTCTCATATCATGTGTAGTTCTCCCTTATGGAACATGCATAATCAATGTGCATGGTATGTTAGAATGACTTTCTCTTAGTTCCTTCTTTAATTATGCATGCAATGTCTAAATTTATTTATATGGGTAGTATACGGAGTATTGAGTTATACTATTGACTAATTTTATGTAATTATGTGCAAAAATAGTAAGTTTTACATGCAAAATTCCTTGTGAGTATCTTTATATATAATTAACTTTGATTTGAATGTAATAACTTGTTCATTGGCTAAAAATTCATAAAAGAGGGATAAAAACATAAGAGAAGTCTCAAAGTAGGGTTAAAACCCAAAACATGGGAGAAAATGAGCATTGGACACTAGAGCCATAATTGGACACTAATGTCACATTGCACACCTATCTTGATAATGGTGTTAGTTTCTTGAGGCCTAAAATGGAGTTAAGACTAAGAAGGACAAGCTAGGGGGGTCTGTGACTGGGAGGAGGTAATTCAGGACCACTAGAGGTGCAACAAATAGGGAAAATAAGACAAGAAATATCAAAAGACCCAAAATGACCATGTGAACAAGGGTTATATTCAACACTGAGACCTTCTTGTAAAATATCAAAAAAATACATTGTACTTGCAGTTGCTTGACCAAGTTATAGTGTATACAACATCTATGTTTGTGGTCTACATTCATTCCCAAGTGGTGGATGAGGTGCCATGCTTCCTAAGGAAATTGTGGTCTAGTCATCTTTAGATATATCTCTAGTGTATGTGTGAAAGACTAAAATATTTTGACCTCCCCCTACTTCTTAGGTAACTATGTCTCTAAGTCTACTATCCAATAACTTGTCTCCCTCTCTAGTTATATGCAAGTTATAAAAATATGTATCTTTCTCCATGAATAAGGCAACATGTCCTCATATTATTAATACCATTTTAGTAACACTAAAAACCTACTTTCACCATTGTATGTCCTGCACAACTGCTTCAACCAATCTAAACCATCTCACATGCTCTCTAATAAAAGCCAAAAAGGGACCCCCCATTTGTGTAGTGTTTTGTTCAGGAAGCACATCATCTAAGATATTATAGAGGTAGAATCATGAGGGGGGGTGAATAAATTATTCTATATAATCTAATTATATTCCCAATTCTTAATCATTTAACATACATCAACTTTATTAATCAAAATAAACATGAAAGTATATACATCCAAAGCATACATAAGATCATACATCATATGAACACATCATATATGTGGGAAACCCTCTTAGGGGATAAAACCCATTAAACCCTACAAGATGGACTACAGTCCTATAAACAAGATCCAACATTTAGACCAATATTAACAGATCAAGGAACACCCATCCCTTAATTTTGTGAGACACCAATCCTACAAGGAGTTACTACCCTTGTCTAGCTGAGCACCCATAACAACTAGACCTTTATCAAGATTTACCTTTTAAGGAGGAAAAAACCCCCTATGCAACCAAACACCCACTTAGATACCTAAACAAATCACCTTGAACACACATTTATACTCTTTAATTGATGATGGTCACCTTTGTCTGCACTCTTCACCTCTAATTTTTCTCAAGTTGCCTCTATAGCTAACTTGCTCAAACTACCTCTTCTAGGATCATTAGGTCCAATGACCCATGTTTCCTTCTGCATCAAATTGATTAGATAAATATGTATAATATTCTTAACACTTTGATGTTCTTAACTGAACTTTACCTTCCCTTTCAAAGGTTCTCTACTTTGCTTGAATCCACACATCCACAATAAGTCAAGAATCCATTGCCTTGGTCTCCACTCTTTATAGACTCTTCATGAATATCAACTTCTAGGTCAGTCATGATACTTGTCTTAATCATTAAGACTTATATTATGATAACACATAGCTCAAATTCATTGTCATAGGTTGGCCATAGCATATATGGGTCACACTTAGATAGCTCTAGCTGTCAATTAGGCCATAGTAGCCCTTATAGGTCTCATGGAGACCTATTACACCTTTATCACTTCATTGATTTTAAAAATAACTCAAGATAATTTTAAAATACATGGTTCCACTCTATATGACCTATAATACATATTAAAGTGATTAATCCCACAAAAACACTTTTTTGCTAAAGAACAAATTGTTTGAATAATATTTTGTACATAGTAGCACCATGAGTGAACAAACAATAAACTTTGAAGATTCATAACTTTGACTATACAAACATTTAGAAATTTTAACTAGATTATATATATGTTAATTTAATTCCTCTACAACTTTTATTTTTACACCACTAGGATATTTATCCTGGATCAAAAGATATAGCTCAAAAACTACACATTGGTTTTCCCTCTTTAATTTGAATATTTGAATTCCAATGATCACTGTTCAGACACTAAACATCTAAAAATTTAACCTCATCTTGTGCTCCTTGGAAACTAAATAACATATTAAATATTTATATTCTCATAAGTATCTTTGTATTTAAATTTCAATATTCACCATTGATCTTAGATCAGAGCTCCTGTGATTGTGCCATTTGGCAGCTATGTGTGCCTTTTGTGCACCTTGTACCATTCAGTCAATGTGATTGTGACACTTGGTAGTTATGTATTAAAAATAAAAGAATAATTTAACTTATTGAATTCATGTGTACCATTTATCTCTAATTTTATTAACACCCACATGTCATTGATCTACTATCAAAGCTTTTGAGATTGTGACACGTGTCACCAATGTGTGCCTTCTGAGCATATTGACTATTTGACTCTAATGAGCTTCTTCCACTTGGTATCCCCATATGAAATATTAAATATTTGACTCAATAAACTCCATTTTATCACTTTATAATCATATTAAATACTCAATATTATATTTTTTATTTGATTAAATGCTCACCATAGATATCTTCTTACAAATTTGGCTAAATATGCAAACTTAGTAAAACTCTGCCTGGAAGGCCAACTTTATACCTTAATAAATTTTTATACACTGAACCTCATGACCTAAAATTTGAACCACATGATCAAATTTCATAGGTTAATCCATCCATATATCAAAATGCTCTTAAAACCTTCGCATGTTTTAAATATGACATCATCAATCTACTTAGCTTTATTTATCAAGATGACTGCTTGAGCTTAGACATTCATATGACTATTTTGATGAATTCCATTATTTTTTATAATTATTATAATAAATAATAACACCCTATAAGGTCTATTTCACATGTCCATATCATCAATATCATCCAAAAATTGCCTATCCAATTCAAACACTAAAGAACCAAGCAAGAACATTGAAGCACACTTTATCATTATCAATCTAACACATATGACACCTCATCAACAAACTTTGTAAATTTGGAGACATCATAGAAAAACCTACAAAAATATCCCCCCTTGTCATTTATTTAAACACCAATAGAAGACTTATGCATATAATCTATCTCTTCAAGCATTTTTTCCCCCTTTGACACAATGATAAAGTAGGCTCAATTCTTGATCTTGTAGACCTAAAAAGACATCAATGACTAGTAATAGGAAAGGACCATCTATGAGATATGATAGAGACTCCCCCTAACATTGTGCATACTTCTTCTTACCTTTATTTTCTTAAAACATACTCCATGACTATATTATTCTTTGATCGTATATAGCTTCTATGAAGACAAAACAGACATGATCATCATAAACTGCATGAACTTACCTTGAAAAATTTAAGATGGACTCCCCCTAAGTCACCTGAGCTTAGGAACTCTTTTATTGTAGACCCTTTCCAACATTGATGAATCAACATAATTCCCTTCATACCTTCTCTCTCAAATTCTACTATGCAGTCCTATGATCCTAGGACCTAACCATTTATAAAGCTCCCCCTTTGTTTATGCATGAGGATTTAATACATTATCAAAATACCTGACTTGGTTTGATCAAGTCATCATATCAACATTTTTGAGTTCACATCTATATCATACTTATTCATATCTACACCATGACTAGAACATCTCACACATGCTTCCCCTCATACTCCATATCAACCATGCTTCCTCTTTATGTAAAATGTATCCTTGAATCTTAGAGAGAGACACCCCTTTGACATAGTGAGACTAAAAGTCCCAAAACTTAGTAAACTCCCATATATCCATACTCTCATTTAAATTACATTCCTGCCTCATCACTTGATTGACTTTGAATGGATCCTTGACTTCATTCTTTGTTTCAAACTTGTTAACTAATGAAAAAAATAGAAACTCTTGACTTTCCTTCATGTTTTTCATGGAAAACAAACCACCTTTGGTCTCAATCAAATCTCTCCTAATAGGATTAGGTTTTTTCAACCTTTTGTGACATCTTCCTTACACACTAGGAGATCTATATATACCTTATTTTTCTTTGATAACTCATTCAACTTGTTCTTATAATACCTAGCAATTGGACCAACTCTATGACATCTAAAAAAATTAAGACCATTCATAATTTTTGCTTGATGATTATTGTGATCTTTCTTTAACTAATTTGTTCTCCTCTTGCATTCTCTAGAAATATGACCAAACTAATTACATGTATAAAAATGACTCTAGGATGAATATATCATTACATTGATCTATCTAGCATGTATTCTTTATTTCACTCTAGGATCCTGATTGAACTTATCTTGCCTTGATGGTCTTTGCTTGTAGAACCTAGAAATGTGACCAACTTTTTAACAATTATAGTAAATAATGTCTTTTATACCTTTTTTTTTAATATGGTAGTGATGTCTCTTTGACTGATTACTTCTTTTTACATAGTCCTTTACCTTTTGACCAATAATATGACAAACAAAACAATAAGCCATAAAATATTTTGCATACCTTGAAGCATTTAGTTATCTGATTTACTTCTTCATTTTATATTTGACATTTTGATCCTTTTGTTGTTTTGAGTTATGCTTTGGTAACCACTTTTATACTATTTCTAAATTTAACCCTTTGTGAATGTGTTCCTATGTCATTGTGGATTGTTTTACTAATTTAACTTGTATAGGGTCCTTATTAGCAATTATATATTATATATGTTTTTTAATGCCAAACATGAATCTATGTGATTCCCATGCATTATATGATATACACACTAATATTTGGATCTTCTCACTAGATGTAGAGGACCTAGTTTGATCAACTTAGATCTAATCATTTCCCTTAGTACCTCACTTGAACTCTTATTTGATCTTTTAATTCTTTTTTAATAACTAGTTTTAGAGTTACTTTTTTTTGATTTCTTGTTTTGATATGTAACATTGATTGCAACCAATTGACTAGGTGAAGGTGCATATACATGATTAACACTAGGGTGCCTTTGAGGCTTTTGTATTATAATCTAATTTTCCATTGTTGTGATATTTTCATGTAATATATGATTCTATGTTTTTAAATCTGAAATTAACTTGTTCATACTAGTGACTTGATCCCTTAGAGTCTCATAAGTGCAAACCCTAATTGATTTTGATTGAACATGTAAGCACATAAGTTGAAGAGGGTTTAAAGAAGATATAGGTTAAATTTATGCATTAAGACCAATAGTGTAGGATATCTCACCTTTTATAGTGGTGATATCATGGACTTGGTTATAGGGAAAGTAGTTATCACCCTCTTGGGGGAGAGGAGGAGAAGGAAACTCTTTCCTGTGCATAAGATATGACATTGAAACTTGACATGTGGTTGTTAGATTATGTAATGGATCCTAGAAGTATGTAAGGATTTTACTAAGGATTTTACTCTTAATTTAACTACACATAATAGAGAGATAGCATGTTAAATAATTAATGAAATATAACATATATATGAATTGGTCTTAAAATAACATGTACATATGTATTTATGTCATTTTTGAATTCATGTCAAATGAAAGGAAACAAGCATACAAAAGAAGATATAAAACTTTGCATAAGTAAATCATGATTAATAAAATTATAATATTCAGCCCGATGTGCAAAAATCATAATTTTAATTTTGAAACCCTAGGCTAGGGTTTGAAAATACCAAGACCTAGTATAGGCAACTAGGGTTTGAAAGAAATAATTTTTAAAATTACTATTGTAAATTTTAAAAATTAAATGTGAAATTATGATTTATATATGTAGTAAAAATTATAATAATATTTATAAAATCAATAAGGAATTTTCCCTAAATTTTTTAGGGTTTTTGTGTGCAAATGAAGTATGTCAGGTTTACCAAATGATTTAACTATTTTGAGAATATTGGAGTTTTATTCCTATTTTAGTTAAGGGTTTGGATTAATATTGAAATAATTATAGTCCTAATTTTTATAATTTATTTTTATTTTCTACCTTTCTAAAAATAGTAATAAATAAGGAGAAATATAACTTATCTGAAAACAAGTTGAGATGGCTGATATAGGGTCTAAAACTAGTTGTGTAGGACTAGGACAGTGTTGCAAATGAAAATCTAGCTTTTGTTCAGCAAAAGGACAAGAGTGCAAAAAATTAGAATCTTTTGGGTTTAGAATTATTGTCCACTCCTATCACTATTGTCCAAACTAGTCAAAGAGACCTAAATTTTCTAGGTTCTTTGTGTTATTTTTGTATGAGCCTGTTTATGAAATCTTGAGTGTGGAATGTCGACAGAGCTCACTATAGAGAAGATTCAATATTCAAACCCTAATCCTCCATCATGTTTGATAAAATGTATTTGAATTACTTTAAAAATTGGGGGGCGAGGGGGCGGCGGGGTTAGTGTGTGTGTAATATTCACTAAACATGTGATCCACACCCCTTGTGTAGGCATGCTGCCTACATACCAATACTTTAAAGAGGGATCAAGCCATATGTAGTTATCCTACCTAATGTGCTTTGTGAAATAGTGTGATATAAATTTAATAATATCAAATTAAGAGTGCTTGAGATGGTTGGGATTGGTATGATATTTTTAATATGTTTATAGCTATGTTGGGTGTCAGTATGTAGAAAACAGGGAAGTTTTCCTTAGTAGTGTGCTTGTATTCGTGCTTGCTTTGTAATATTTGTCACCTCCCTTTGTAAATGAACTTTGGATAAGATTTTATACTGATATAAATGTATATTTAATGAGATGGCTTCTAAATCTCATCAATGCTTTATAATCTGACACTGTGGCATGGATAGCTGAATGTGTACTGAGAACTAGGCCAATCTTGGCCACTCTGAAAGGTGGAGATTTGGCTTTCAAGAAATCCACTCTGAAACTAAGAACTAGGCTTATATGAAAGCCACTTTGAAATTATTCCAACCACCTGTAGATGGATTAAGGCATGCAACTACTAAGAACACTTAAGTAATTTACTAAACTCAAAAAGAAAAGAAGGCAAATGTGCCACACACATTGCCCCTAATCACTGGTATTTGTAACATGGATTCTAATTTAGAAGTTGTACCAACTACCCAATATAAAATTGGATGTGTGAGCCATCATATCACTCATGATTCCCCCTATATCTAGATACTCTAAGTAAAATTGTACTTAAACTACCCAATATAAATTTATATGTAGCTAACAAAATTATAACTAAACTTACCTTTCTGTCTATTTCTAGAAAATCTGGGTTTTATACTATTTGGATAGGATCACTAAAAATAGGACACTTTTATGTCTGGCACTGTAGTCCAAGTATGGAACTCTTGTCCTTTATTTTTTTATCACTATTATGTGTTCATCACTATTTTATTAGTCTATTCTACCTAGCTTGGGTTCTAGTTATTATTTTGAGTGTTCTAAAAACTAATTTTTTTAACTAGTAGAAGGCTCTAATCTCTATAACAAAACCCATATTTGTTGCCCCCTCTTCTAAGGATAGGAATGAAGAACCTACAATGACTACCCTTAGAATTAAGAACCCTATAAGTATGTTATGTTGTTAAATACATGTTATAGCAATGATAATCAAAAAGATGTCTCAAGATATAACATAGTTTGTATTGGAGATTGTTAGATCAATATGGGTATGCCTAGATAGATGTAACAATGTAATAGCATGTGTAGTTTATTAAATTAAAAGTGGAAATCTAGTTAATTATTAGTTTTTAGTTTTTAAGGATGGATGGAGCATGATGTCCATCATGGCATCTAAGAAGGCAAGATAATGGATGATGTGGATTATGGCATCGTAAACAATGAGAATCAAGTAAGAAAAAAGCATGCAAGGCAAAGAGAAATAAACACATGAAATTGGCTAAGGGTCCAAGAAAATAAGTTAAATGGGCACATGTCACTCAAACTATGAAATCAAGCATACAAAGCATGTTTAAATGCCACATACAAATAAAATTGAAAATAAACAAGGTTGGTAGGAGGGACACAATCACATAGAAGGGTACAAGTAAAGGACATTATTAAATGTCCTAAGGCACACATAAAAGACATAATATTAAATGAGAAATGTAATCACATCTAGCTACTCAAAAAATAAAAAAATCATGTAAATGCTAGAAATACTATCGTATCTAACTAATCAGAGCAAGAAGTGAAAGTATGCAAAACATGGAGTACAATAATAGGTATATGCTAAGAAATACACAAGTGATATATACTAATGAGGTTTGATAAAGTAATTTGTGTAAGCTAGTAAGTAATATACATCATCATGATAACTAGAATGTGTGGTGTAGGAATGACATAACTTGGATGGTGTAGTCATGTAGAAGATGCCCCTGGTGGGTAGATATGTTGATGTATACGTCAAATGTATAATTTGGATTCCCCCTTAATGGGTAGATTGAAGCAATCAAAGATTTAGGTTTCACTACACACACTCAAAGAAGATCAAGTGAAGCATGGTAATGTAGATAAATTAACAAAAAAAATCATATAATATCAAAACGTAAGTCTAGCATGATAGTAGAAATGTAAATCCTAGATAATCCATATAATTGAAATGTTTTTGGTATTTTTAAGTTATTTTAATGTTTTTGTATTTGGAAATGTTATATTATTTTTGGTATTTTTTAAATAATCTATGTACAAGCAATCATAAGGAAACTATGTACAAAAATTTGAAAAAAAAGCTATGTACAAGAAAGACTGAGAAGAAATGATACTAATCGATGAGTCTTATTATAGATTCCCTATCATGGTGTCATGTATCAAGGAGAGGGATCGTGCATGATCATGAATCATGATGGAATGGATGCAAATATTATTCTAAATATTTGGATTCATTATTAATATCTTAGAAATCATAATAACTTGTATTGTTCCACTCATCATTGTCATCTTGATTTTGAACCAATGGAATGCTAGTGTTGACTTTTATTGTATCTGGTTCTTTTCTTTTGATAAATTTTGTTTATGAATGATTTGCCTTAGTATTTTTAATAAATCCCAAACCTTGGTGACAAACATTATCAAATGCTATAATAGGAGTAGTGATGCCTTGAGTATGCTTGTCTAACCTTTGACCTTGATAATCAAACTATTGTAGATATTTTAAACCAAACCCATATTATTTTGAAAATTGAGCCTCATTTTGGAGAGGTAGATTTGCATCTTTTTCATGCTTTACCTATGCTTTTGGTACTATTTATTTCTCTAATTTTGCTTTCTGGTCCTTTTGTTATTCTGAGTTATGCTTTGGTAACCACTTTTGTATTGTTCCTAAATTTGACCCTTTATGAATGTTTTCTTATGTCACTATGGATTTATTGACTAATTTAACTTGTATAGGGTCCTTATTATCAATTATATGTTTTATATTTTTTAAATTCCAAACATGAATCTGTGTGATGCTCATGCATTCTATGATATGCACAATAATATATGGATCTTCTCATTGGATGTAGAGGAGGTAGTTTCATCAACTCAGAATTAATAATTTCCCTTAGTACCTCACTTGAGATCTTATCTTATCTTTGAATGCTTTTTGAATCACTAGTTATAGAGTTACTTTGTTGTGATTTCTTGTTTTGATATGTAACATTGATTGCAACCAATTGACTAGGTGAAGGTGCATATACATGATTGACACTAGGGTGCCTTTGAGGCTTTTGTATTATGATATGATTTTTTAATGTTGTATCTTTTCATGTTATAGCTGATTATACATTTGTAAATCTGAAATTAACTTGATCATACTGGTGATTTGATTCTTTAGAATCTCACAAGTGCAAACCCTAGTTACTTCTAATTGAACATGTAAGCACATATGTTGAAGACGGTTTAAAGAAACTATAAGCTGAATGTATGCATTAGGAATAATAGTATAGGTTGCCTCACCTTTCAAAGAAGTGATAACATGGACCTGGTTAGAGGGAAAGTATCTATCATCCTCTTGGGGGAGAGGAGGAGAAGGAAATTCTTTTCTATGCATAAGATATGACATTGAAACTTGATAGGTGGTTGTTAGCTTATGTAATGGATCCTCTAAGTATGTAAGTATTTTATTCTTAATTTAATTACACATAATATATAGATAACATGTCAAAGAAGTAATTAAATATAATATATATTTAAATTTATCTTAAAATAGCATGTACATATGTATTTATGTCATTTTTGAATTCATGCCAAATGAAAGTAAATAAGCATGCAAGAGAAACTAGAAAACTTTTCATAATTAAATAATGATTAATAAAATAGGAATAGTTATTCTAATGTGCAAAAATCATAATTTTAATTTTGAAACCCTAGGCTAGGGTTTGAAAATACCAGGACCTAGTATAGGTAACTAGGGTTTGAAAGAAATCATTTTTAAAATTACTATGGTAAATTTTTAAAATTAAATTTTAAATTTTGATTTATATATGCAAGAAAAATTAGAAAAATATTGCTAAAATTAGTAAGGAATTTTCCATAGGTTTTCTATGGTTTTGTGCATAAACAAAGTAATTTAGGTTCACCAAATGATTTAACTATTTTTGGGACTAATGGATTTTTATTCCTATTTTAATTAAGGGTCTAGATTAATAAATCAGTAAATCATATTACAATAATTATAGTCTTAATTTTTTTAATTTATTTTTCTTTTTTAATTCTCTAAAAATAGTAATAAATTAGGAGAAATATAACCAATCTAAAAATAGTTTGAGATGGTTGAGACATGGTCTGAAACTAGTTGTGTGGGACTACGACAATGTCACAAATCAAAATCTCACTTTCATTCGATGAAAGGATAGGAACACCAAAAACAAGATGCTTTAGGGTCTGACATTGTTGTCCACTCCTACTACTATTATCCAAACTGATCACTGAGACCTAAACTTTTTGGGTTCTTTACATTATTTTAGTATGATGATGCCTATGAAATCTTGAGTGCTAAATGTTTATAAAGCTCATTATAGAGAAGATTCAATATTCAAATCCTAACCTTCCATCATGATTGATAAAAAGGATTTGAATTACTTTAAAAATGGGGAGTTAGTGTGTGTAAGATGCACTAAATGTGTAATCAACACCCCTTGTGTGGGCACACTGCCTACATACCAATACTCTGAAGAGGGATCAATCCATATGTAGTTCTCCCACCTAATGTGCTTTTTGCAATAGTGTGATGTAGATGTAATAGTGTCAAATTGAGAGTGCTTGAGGTGGTTACGGATAGATATGAGAGTTTTAATATGTTTATAGCTATGTTGGGTGACTGTATGTAGAGAATAGTGAAGTTGCCTTAGTATTTTTCTTGTATTCTTTCTTTCTTTATAGGATTTTTCACCTCCCTTTGTAAATGAACTTTGGATAGGATTTTATATGGATTTATGGTTCATGGTTTAGATGTATTCACACTAAGATAACATAATGAAGGATAGGGATTGGATAAAAATAACCATTTAGGCTCAAATTACAAAGGGATAGGATCACCAAAAATGGGACACCCTAGGATATTGTACTATAATCCAAGTATGGTGCTCCTGTCTTATAAGCTCAGAACCTAGGGGAATAGGATTGGCCTAGGAAATAGAGTTTGGTTGAGCTAGAATTAGAGTTTAGAAGGTTTTGAATGACTAGTAATAATCAAAAAAAATTCTAGAAGGGTCACAAGATCATGAAAAAATGGAGTTATAGATAGGGTGTCACAAGCAACACTCAAACTACCAATTTGGACATTTTATATAACTACACCAGGCACAACAAGTTAGGGGCCCTGTGACTAGAAGGAGGTGATTTATGACCACTAGGGTTGTAGCAAATAGGGAAAATAAGACATAAGAAAGATTAAAAAAACTAAAATTACCATGTAAACAAGGGTTGTATTCATCACTAAGACCTTCATATAAAAGAGCAAAAAAAATACATAGTACTTGTAGTTGCTTAACCAAATTATGATGTATACATCACCTATGTGTATGATATGCATTCATTCCCAAGTGGTGGATGAGGTGCCATGCTCCCTAAAAAAATTATGAATCTAGTCATCTTTAGATACATCTAGTGTTTGTATGAAATACTAAAATATTTTGACCTCCTGCTACTTCCTAGCTAACTATGTCTCTAAGTCTACGATCTAATAACTCATCTTCCTCTCTAGCTATTGCTAGTAATAAAAATATCTATTTATGTATCTTTCTCTGTGAATAAGGTAACATGCAATCCTATTATTAATTACATTGTATCAACACTAATAGCCTACTTTCACCATTGTAGTCCTTCTCAACTGCTTTAACCAATCTAAACTAGCTCACATGCTCTCTAATAAAAGCCAAAAAGGCATCGTCCATTTATGTAGTGTTTTTCTTAGAAAGCACATCATCTAGGATCTTGTGATGGGTAGTCTCTACCATGACCATCCACTATGTCATATTTCCTACATAATCTACATAAAGGAAATTGAGTTCACATCATATCTCTATACATCACTAGTATAGAGCATATATATATAAGTCTAGAAATGGAAAGTAATAGTAAAAATATAGGGAATCCTTTTTACCTACTTTAAAACACTCATCAATGATGGTTTCCATGTCTACCCTATGTACTAGGACAATTTTCTTGACTTAAGCTCAGATGATCCCCTACTTATATCTCTTATTAAATTCCCAATACCTAACACCTAGCTATCCTTATCCACCCCCAAATGAATTTTTTATATTATCTATATGACTCTACCTCTACCATAGGTTCATTAAGACCATATCTCACATGTTCCTCTACCCTATTCTTTTTTCATTGTCATTTTCATCATCTTCCACTACATAGGGAATGTTAAGCTCCTAAAACTGGGATGTCATCTAGTACATCTTATCTTCCATCTCCTTGTATCCCCTTGAGTGCCTCACCACATGGGGTGGGACTATTATTTTTGTTACATGTTGTGGTCATATAAACTTTCTCAATAATTAGTCATATGACCAAGGCTCATAACACTAGGTATAATGACCTATTACTCAAGCCCACATGTATGCCCATATCATGAAAGGACATGACACACATGTGTCCATAGTGCTTCGATATGGTGTCCATATAATCTTATCTTATCTTATAGTATCTAGTGTTAGATGTAGAGGGGTCTATCACACCACACAATCTCACTACCACCTCCTGATCTGAGGTAGGCCATTCCAAATATTATGTGGTATTAATGAAAGTAGATACATGGGGAATCTATCATAAATCCAACATTTATAAAGAGTAAATATCCCCATAATTTGTTTCCCTAGATGCAACATCCCATAAAATTCATGTACAAGTTGAACCCATATCTCAACTCTCATAGTATACATAGTTTCATGTTCTAGGGAAAATTGACACAAGGCTAGAATTTACAAGGGTACTATGCCTTTTGACTTATGACATAATACTTTCATGGTCTTAAAGATAATAATGACATTAAAAATGTTCAAAATACTAGATATATAGAAAATTAAGAGTCTGGTGATAATTTTTTCTTGATTGTAGTCATTAGACACTACGGCCTATCACATTAGATACTAACACTTTATTATAGACATAGGTACATCTCAAATCATAGGTGTGTCTTCAATGGGTATCCCATTATAACATGTACATCCTCTAGGGTGATGTACAACTCCATTGTGTCCACATATACCACCCACCTAAAAGTTTTGGTAATACTCTCCCAATTCCAAAGAAACACAACTACTATCTATATAGTAGAAGGACCCAACACATCTCTAGGATGCCTTCAAATACCAAACTAATCAAACATACTCTATCCACATATTTTATTCTACATAGTAGATTGGGTAGCTAGTTTGTGTCTAAGGTCTTCTATAATGGCCTCGGTCTCTTAAAAATTTTAATCAATAATAATTAATTATATTTTCATTTAAAATATGAAACAAAATTAAAATGTAACTAAAATTTATATTTAAAATTGAAAATGGTTTTTATTTCTATTATATCAGCCATTTTGGCTATTTTATACTACCAATCATATTTATCCACCACTCATATTTATTATTTTATCATCTATATATCTTTCATTAGATAAAATTATCCACACCTTTACTATATTAGAGTTCTCTAGTTTCCTACTACATTATCCATACCATACGATATTGTCTAGGAAATTACCACTTTATGATACCAACCAAAAGTATATTCTATTGATAAATTTTATTACCTTTGTTATTGTATTGGCCATCATATATGGTATCATCCTCTATAATTATTTTTTGAGACTTAACTACATCATCTAGCCTAGATGGTATCAACCCATGTTATGATTTTTCTCCACTCAATTGTATCGGCTTATCCAATATTTTTTTCTAGTGAAGGCAATTTATTTTATTCACCTTAATAAATACCCTTAACCTTATTTTTAACATATGATTTCATACTCGTCACCCATAAAAAAATAATTTATATTTTGATGCTTATTGGGGAAATTTTTGCTACAAATATTTGCCTTGGCTCATATATTTCCTAAATCTATTTTATTTACTCTATTTTACCAAATCAAACAATTAATCTATCACTTACCTAGATGGATTTTGTGGATATTTTTGGTGACCTCCCATATTTTGGCCTTGTCATTCTTTATCCTTAGTCTCTCATTCTACTAGAAATGGTGGTCCTTTATTTTCCAAAGATAGCAAATGACCAGATGATTTTCTATTAGCCTATTGATACCTCCTAATTCAAATTCTAAAACATCATGTTATTTACCTACATATTTTGTATTTTTATCATATATTTATTTTAATAGGTAATTTTCATGAATCAAAAGAATCACTAGGATCCTAGTGAAGTAAAGAATTTTAAGGTGCTAATGAAAAAAATCCTAGAAATTTGGATTTTCTCTTATATTTCAAGTATGCCCATAAAGCTTTCAGATTGGAACCCTCCATCAACTATACCATACACAATGTCATCTATTCAATCAAATTGGTAAGATAATGTTTGTATTTATCTTTATTTGTTTAATTTCATCCTAATTTTAGTTCTTTTAGCATTTCCTACTACATTATTTTATATTGATATGTATCTTTCCCAAAGTACCATCCCATGTTACAATATTATGACTTGTGATAACATTCGAGTAGGGCATTTATATACACTTTATATTTTTTATCTTTATCAATTTAATGATTGTTTCTATTGCATGGGCTTGTTATCACAAAAATATTCTTGATTTCATGTCCTAAGGAATGGATTGGGAATGGGGTAGGATATGCTCATGGTAATTTTTGAGAGATCTTTGCATAATATTATACCATACCTTTGTTACTATTAGTATAACCTCCTATGATTATATTTTTCCTTACCTCTCTATATACTTTGTGTTTATAATTTCTCTATGTCTGATATTCCTAATTTATCAACAATTTTGTTATAGTTTGTTTCATGTATTTCCACATACTATATCAGCCCAGTTGATATATTTCTATGTCAATCAACATCCTTTATGACTGCATCCTCCAGGTTACTACCTTGAACTTAGAGTTTAGGGTTAAATATAGGTTTGAATCCATATATGTCTTGGAAATATTATCATTATAATCATATTAAAACACTCATATTCTCTGCTTGTGCTTGCATTTCTTCGCTTAAGTAGTAAAATGAGGAGTTAGAGGTTAAGGTGATATTATTATAGGTCTAATATTTATTAAAGTTGTTTGAGTCTAAATAGGAGGATTCATAATGAGGATGTATCCCAGTCTTTGGATTCTCTAGTTAAGGATGCCATTTGAGGTCCTTGTCCTACAACATATCTTGTAAAATTCCACTTGAATCAAGAGTGAGATTGATGTGGTGATGAGTCACCCTAAAGGTAAGTATCTTTATCCCTATTCTCTTTCATTTAATTACTTAGTCTATATAGTATATTATCTAGATTTAGACATGGAGATTCAAATGTAATAATCACTTAAAATCAATCAAAACTCATTCTAAAACTTAATATTGGTCAAGGTAGATAAAAATTATGCAAATAAATATGAAAATAAGATAATTATACCTTAACTAAGAAGCCACAAATTTTTGTCTAGCAAGTAGATCAGGTAACTAGCTTGTGTCTAAGGTCTTCCATAATGTCCTCAATGTCTCAAAAAAATTAGTCAATAATAATTAGTTATTTTTTCATTTCAAATATGAAAAAAAATTAAAATATAACTAAACATTATATTTAAAATAAAAAATGGTCTTTCTTTCTATTGTATTAACCATTTTGATTATTTTATACTTCATCGACCACACATAGTTATTATTGTATCATTCATGTATCTTTTATTAGATATTATATCCACACATATACTATATAAAACATGTTCTCTATTTTCCTATTACACCATCCATACCATATGATATTTTCTAAGCAATTTCCAATTTATGATAGTAACCAAAATTATAATGTATTGATAAATGTTATTACTTTTTCTATTGTATTGGCTATCATATATGGTACCAACCTCTACATATTGGATTTTTATTATCATTTATGTCAAAATGGTGCATCATGTAAATCCATAATGATAATTATGTCAAAGGTCTATTTGGTCAAGTACTTGAGCATGGTAGTGGCATAAAGAGAGTGTTGATTAGTGAGTGAGTATTGTGGATATGAGTTATACTGAGTGTGTTCTCAATTGGTAGAATTATCTTGTCAAAGGTGATTATTGATAATTTTGATGCCAAGGTTGATTTCAAAGGTGACTAAGGACATATGGTAGTGTTTGATATATCAAGGTACATGAAAGAGTAGGTGCATGAGAGAAAATAGTGTTACCATAAGTGTTGCCATGAGAGATAAGAGTGTGGTAATGAGAGTTTTCATGAATGTTTTGAGCATGTAATTTATAGATCATGGTAGAGTTTTTTAATACAACTAATATATGTGAAGGAAACATAGTGAAATGAATGAATAAAGGTGTGTGATGTGGCAATGAGCATTGAGAGAGCATTCTCATTGAGGTCATTGAGAGATTATTTTCATAAAAAAGATAATTTTTTAGTTATATGAGTGTGTTGTGATGTATTATTTATATTTATTTGAGTTCATGACATGGAATAAATAGGTCAAGGTGTCAAGTGCATTGGAAGCTTGTGCCTAGTCATGGCATGGTAAAGGTATGATCTGGTGGCATGATGAGGTGAGTGAAATAAAGCATGTGATAGGTTTCTAATGTTGTGTGAGCATGATAATAATGTGTGTATGTACTCATAATTGTTTAAAATTGAGTCTTTGAATGTAGGTCCTTTAGTATTGGTCTACACCTAAACCATTCTTTAGCCTTGCCTAGCCTAATGAGGCATGAAGATCAGATTTTAAGGTGATTGTGTGAATGAGAGTATGGATAGAGGTAATTCAAGTTGTTTCAATATTTATCATGAAGTATTAAGTTATGCTTTGTAGGAATAGGCATGGAAAGTGGTTTTGAGGTCTCTCGAGTGCACATAATGAAGGTATGCAAACCCAATAAGGACTTTCAAGTGTTTTTTGGAATGTGTGACATCTACATGGTAAAATAATATATTAAGAAGATATTTGGAAGGGTAATATATAATATCTATATGAAATTTAATTATATTTTATGGGTAGTCCTTTATGAACAATCGTTAACACCAAAACCTACGTTAAACCTCCCTAAAACCCTAATAAGGACCCAATGTGAAAGATGTTGCTCAAATCAGCTTGGAATGGATTGAAGTTCTTAGGAAACAAATTTTATTTTTTATTGGAATCTCTCAATTACATAAAATTGTTATTGAATTGTTAGGTGAGTGAGAAGACCCTATAGGAAAGGGCTTGTTTATGAAGAATTTATTGTAACAATCAAATGTTGTCTTTGTCAAAGTAGATAAATTGATGGATGAAGAAGTTAGAGACCCATATTTTATGTCCATGATGGTTTTTTTTTTAATTTTATAGGATTTAGGTGTTCAAAATTGGTGATCCAAGTAGGCCATTCATTGATAGGCCTAATGAAGTAAATAGTGAAAAACCCAAGCAGAGATGAGAAGATGAATTTGAGTGTGTTTTCATGATATAATGATGAAACCAAGTACATGGAGATGTTTTTAATGAATTTTATGTCATTTTAATTATTTTAAGATGATTTGGAGGTTAGGAAAATAGATGAAAATGTTAAGGCCAAAATGGCTTGTCTAGTTCAGTTTGGTATGTGAGATATAAGGTCATGAGATTGGTCTGAAAGACTAATATTTTGCTATTAAACCATATGAGTTTTGTGTTTTAGGATGTTATAAATATGTCAGATAATATTTTTAATGCATCAATAGTCTTTAAAAGTGTTCATATAGGTATTGGAAGTTAAATGTTTGATGACTATGTTTTGAGTATTGTAGCAGTTCTGAGTGAGTGTTTTAATGACTTGGTCTTGAAGCCTTAAGATCTAAGTGAAAGTGTCTAATTAATCTGGTAATTATCATAAGTTCATATATATTTTTTATATGTATTTTTTTATCATTTATGAGTGTCTTGGGTGTGTTTAATCTTTATTATTGAAAAGTAATAGGATTAAGTATTATTGAGGGGTTTCATGAAGGGGTTGAACCTAAAAGTATTATGAAGCTCAAAGGATGTTGGATAAGTTCTATTTGTATGTTATGTGAAATGTTTTTTCCATATATGGAGGTTTAATTCTTTCCAATGGATCAAATGGTAATGTGTTGATAAGAAGGCCTAATGCAATTAGGTCTCCATGAGACCTAAAGAAGGAATAAGGCTTATAAAGTGTTGTGGCTAACTAATTATGATTTATTAATGATTTTAAAATGTGTCAAGACATATTTTTTAATCAATAAAATTTTGTGAGTGTTTTTATCTGACCAATAGGTGTGTGAGTAAGAGTCATGTATATAAGTAAGGCATTTTAGGCCTATTTAAGCAAGTAAAGTGAATGGATTGATAAATCAATAATCCTAAGTTTGGGTAACATGTTATAAACCCTAAAGAGAGAGTAGAGAATCATTTCATTAAGATATTATATGTTTTTTTTAGTTTAATATCAAGATCATATGACCTATTTGGTCTTGAAGAGGGTTAGTTGAGCTAAAAATCCTAGAGGAAGTTTTGAGAGAGATCAAATGGAGTAGATCTAAAGTAGTGATCATCATATGTTGAAAGGATATCAAAGCTTCATCATATATGTTTTCCTAATGTATGATAGTGGATATATTTTAGATAGACTAGATAGAGAGCTGAGTGGAAGAGTAGAAGAAAGAAGTGTGATTGGTTGAGTTAGTGCTTGCTTGGTCAAAGAGGGAGTTGAGGATTCCTTGTAAGTTAGTGATTAAATAATTGGTCTTGGATATGTTTCTTCTTGGTCAATATGTATTTTTATATGCCTTGAATTTTTTTCTTGTATAAGTTTCCTTTGACTAAGTTGGTGCTTAGTCATAGTGGGTTGTAGCCTCCTAGCAAGAGGGTTCTTGATAAATTTGGGGTTATTGCTCCATGTTGAGCTGATTCTCAACTAAATTTGATACATTATCTTATAAGATATTTTTTCCAAGATTTTTTTTAGTGGGTTTTATTCCCCTTAAGGTTTTCCCACATATATGATGATTTATCTTGTTTCATGTTCATGTGATTGGTTCTTAATGCATTATTATATCACTAAGTTACTTTGAATGATTCATGAATGTTTAAGGGTAATTGATTAAAAAAAATTGAAGATTGTTTAACCCCCTATCTCAATAATTATGCTTCCAATAATTGGTATCAGATCTTGGTCCTTTGAATTAGGCCTCGCATCTTGAAGGAGATCCTTGAATCACAATCATGTCTAGTCAACAAGTATAAAGAGGTTTCTCAAAAAATAAGGATCTTCTCTTTAATGAAAATAACTATGCATTTTGGAATATTATAATGAATACCTATATAATTTCCTTAGGTTATGACATATGGTAATCTATTATTGATGGATTCTCTCTACCTTATACACTACCAACTAATGTTTTAGACAAGAAGGCAAGTGAGAACAATTCTAAGGCAATGAATGTCATCACGTGTGGTCTTTTAGAGGTAGAATTTATAAAGGTCATGTATTTTGATACATCCAAATGGATTTTGTAAAGTTTATAGACCATCTATGAAGGAGACACCAAAGTTAAGTTGGAAAACTTTCAAACCCACCGAAGGTAATTTGAAAATATAAGAATGAAGGAGGATGAAAACATTGCATCTTATCTATTAAGAGTAGATGAAGTAGAAAATGTCATTAGAGGCCTAGGAGAAAAGTTATAAGAATAAAAAATATAGTATAAAAGGTATTGATATCCCTGACATCTAAATTTTATTAAAAACTGTCTACTATGGAGGAGATCCAAAGATCTTAACATACTATAGATGGATGAGTTTCATGGCATCTTCACTACTTATGAAATGATAACAATTTTGGAATAGAAATGGAGTCCTTAAAGGAAAAATTGGATCAAGCAATAGTAAAGTTAAAGACACATCATAAATTTGAAAAGAGTACTAAATTTCTTGGTGATATTTTGAGTAGTCAAATGTCTCCACATGACAAGATAGGTCTTGGGTTCAAAGAATACCAAAAGAATAACAAGGAGAGTCAGACCTCAAAAACCTATGCATAAAATCTCAAATCTAAGACTCAAAGTGATCATCAACAATTAAAGATTACCAACATGAAGATACTAATTTGGTAGCCCACTACAATGAGGTATTCCAATTATTTCAATGGTTATTATTTTACTTGTCATATATTTGGTCATAGATTAAGTGGTTGTAGAATGGTCTCAAGGGATGAGTTATCATGGGACCATGGGAGAAGGAGTGATCAATCAAGAGGTAAGTAAAATAATAATAATAATAATAATATGGGACACATTTAAAGATTTTGTCCTAATATATTTAGAAGGCCCTCAAGACTTAAACATGTATATGGAGATATTATAGTGCATAAGAAGGGTTAAACTTTGGTATGGAAGCTAAAGAAGGTTAAGACTGATAATATTGAGTCCAAGAGTCAAGATGGATTACTTATTAAGGTAGATAAAGTATCATAAGTTAATGAATGTCAAGAACACTTTTTATCTGCATATATTGACAAGGTAGTTAAAGAAAAGAAGAAAAATGACAAGGTAGATGAGTCAAATACTTTAGTCAAAACTAAGTGCATTATAAAGAGGGACTCTCAGTCTCATAATTGAAATATGGTTGAGAAGAGTGGTTTGGATATCTATGAATTTCCTAAGTTAATGATGTTTTAAGACCCCTATGGAAAGGGGTGAATTCATTAGGCTTAATTGAGACACTCTTCTATCAGTAGAATCATGAGGTTGCATTCAAATAAGGATTCATCTTGAGAGGATTCCAAGTTATTTGTGTTATAAGGTATGAGTTGTTATATTTGTAGCTTGTATGTATATGACAAGGTGAAAGAATTTTTCGTTAGTATCAGAATTAATTATGGAGTTTAGTTCTTGAGGAGTCATGGTATGGAATCCAAGTCTGAGCATAGGATTGTGTCTAGAGACATATGGAATATGGATTAGTATATAAGACCAATATGGTCATAGAGACAAGTTAGATTTTGTTGACAAAATTAGAAGCATGATGAAATCTTGTGTAGTTGATTGGTAAATGAGAGGTAAGCAAAACATTGTTCTATGTTTCTAATAGTTGATAGATTGATTTGTGTTGAGAATTGGTATTGGTATTAATATGATTGAATGAAGTTTAGAATGG
The DNA here is from genome assembly GCA_037957365.1 of Torreya grandis. NCBI lineage: Eukaryota > Viridiplantae > Streptophyta > Pinopsida > Cupressales > Taxaceae > Torreya > Torreya grandis. The sequence continues at coordinate 239,901 of JARHVA010006937.1, read as the reverse complement.
TTTGAGAGACATGATGACTCAATTTATGAGCATAAGGTGTGAAGACAAAGGTGGAGTCCCTAATTCTTCAACTAATGTCAAAAGTGGGGTAGACTAGTGAATGATCAAGATTTTGATTTATATGAGTCATATCAAGGATACTATATTGTAGGTGTATATTTTTCTTTAATTTCAAAGAGGGAATCAGATGAGAAAAGGCTACTTTGAGAAAAGAAATAAGATCTAGGAGAAAGTTTAGAATGGGGAGAAGTAGCCTATTTAGAGATGTTTTTTAGATTGGTTTCCATATTTTGACTCAAGAGAAGAGTATAGAGTTAGGGGAGATTTATAGCTCTATGTTTTGAAGTGTCAAGAAAATGATGTAGAAGTCATAATAAACATGGTTTATTGAGGTCTATTTTAAGTATTCTATAAGTTATCTACAACAAATGGTATGAGCCTAAGGTGAGTTTTTGTTAGCATTTCATTATGTTTTTATTAAATTTTAGGTTCAAGGATCAGATGGCATTTTGTGGAAGACCATTTGTCATTAATATTAAAAGGGGAGAATGAGAATATGGTAAAGAACCTTTTTGAAGTGATTTAAAATTTTAGTGTGTTTTCCATCAATGATAAAGGAGTTTTTTGGCTTGTTCTTGTCATTGATGTCAAAATGCTTCATCATGTAAAGGCTTAATGGTCATTGATATTAAATGTCTATTTTGTCAAGTACTTGAGCATGGTAATGACATAAAGATAATGTTGATGAGTGAGTGAGTATTGTGAATATGAGTAGCATGTTGAGAGTATGTTCTCAGTTGGAAGCATGATGTTGTCAAAGGTGATTAGTGATCAAGGTTGATGCCAAGGTTGATGTCAAAGGTGACTAAGGATAAATGGCATTATGTGATATATCAAGGTACATGAAAGAGTAGGTTCATGAGATAAAAGAGTGTTACCATGAGTGTTTCCAAGAGAGATAAGATTGTGGTCATGAGAGTTGTCATGATATTTGTGAGAATGGAATTTATAGGTCATGGAAGAGTGTTTGAAGAAAACTAATTTATGTGAAGGAAGCATAGTGAAATGAATGAATAAAGGTGTGTGATGTGACAATGATAATTGAGATAGCATTATCATTGAGGTCATTGAGATATTGTTTTCATAAAAAAGAGAATGGTGCAATGATATGAGCATGTTGTGAGGCATTATTTATATTTATTTGATGTTTAGTTGAGGTCATGACATAGAAGAAATAGGTCAAGGTGTCAAGTGCATTGGAAGCTTGATCCTAGTCATGGCATGGTGAAGGTATGAACTAGTGGCATGATGAGGTGAGTGAAATAAAGCATGTGAGAGGATGTGAAGGTCATGTGAGAATGAGAATAAGTTGTGGATGAACTCAGAAGTGTTTCAAAGTGAGTCTTTAAAGGTAGGTCCTTCAGTCTTGGTCTACACCTAAACCATTCTTTATCCCTACCTAACCTAAAGAGGTATGAGGATCAGATTCCAAGGTGAATGTGTGAAGGAGATCATGGATATAGGTCATTTAAGTTGTTTTAGGAGTTATCAAGAATTATGAGGTTATGGTTTGTAGGAAAATGGATGGAAAGTGGTTTTGAGGTCTCTCGAGTGCATAGAATAAAGGTATGTAAATCTAAGGACTTTCAAGTATTATTTGGCATGTGTAACCTCTACATGGAAAATTTTGATGTTAAGGAAAGATTGGAAAGGGTACTAGATAATATATATAGTCATTGGTTTTGTATTTGAGGGGAAGTCCTTTATGAACGATCATTGATACCAAAACCTATGTTAAACCTCCCTAAGACCCTAATAAGGACCCAATGTGAAATATGTTTAAATCATCTTAGAATGGATTAAAATTATTAGGAAACCTATTATATATTTTATTTAAATATCTCATTCACCTCTAGGTGGTATTGAGTTGTTAGGTGAGTGAGAAGACCCTATAGGAAAGGGCTTGTTTATGAAGAATTTATTGTAGTAGTCAAAAGTTGACTTGGTAAAAGTACCTAAATTGATGGAGGAAGAAGTTAGAGACCCATATTTCATTTAAATTATGGTTTATAGATAGGTTATATGCTTTAGGTGTTTAAATTTTGTGATCCAAGTAGGCCAATTGTTAACAGGCCTAATGAAGCAAATAGTGCAAAACACAATAGTGATGAGAAGATGAATTTGAGTGTGTTTTCATGGTGTAATAATGAACCCAAGTGCATATATATGCTCTTAAAGACTTGTATGTCATGATAATTATTTGATTAATATTTGGATTTCAAGAAAAGATATGAAAATGTTGAAGCTAAAATGGCTTTTCTAGTTTAGTTTGGTCTATGAGATATAAGGTCATGAGATTGGTCTAAAAGACCAATATTTTGATATTATACTATATGATTTTTATGTTTTATGATGTTATAAATATTTCATAAAATATTTTTAATTCATCAAGAGTATTTTAAAGTGTTCATACAGGTGTTGTAAGTCAAAATTTTCATGTTTATGTTTTGAGTATTCTAGCAGTTCTAAGTGAGTGTTTTGATGAGTTGATCTTGAAGCCTTAAGCTTTGAGTGAAAGTGTCTGATTCATTTTTTAATTATCCTAAGGTCATACATATTTTTTAAATGTATTTTTTTATCATGTATGAGTGTATTATATGTGTTTTAGCTTCATCATTGAAATTCAAACTTTTTAGTGTGCACTTGCCTAATAGGACTGAGTATTATTGAGGGGTTTCATGAAGGGGTTAAATCTAAAAGGTGTTATGGAGATGATAGGATGATGGATAAGATATATTTCGATGTTGTGTGAAAGTTTTGTGTTTTATATATAGGTGTAATGTTTTCCAAGGGATCAAATGGTAATGTGTTGATAAGAAGGCTTAATGTAATTAGGTCTCCATGAGACCTAAAGGAGGAATAAGGCTTATAATGTGTTGTGGCTGACCAATTATGATTTATTTATGTTTTTAATATCTTTTTAGACCTATTATTTAATAAATCAAAGTTTGTGGGTGTGTTTAGCTAACCAAGAGGTGTGTAAGTAAGAGTCTTATATGTAAGCAAGACATTTTTGGCCTATTTAAGCAAATAGAGAGTAAATGAATGGATTGATAAATCAATAAGCCTAAGTAGGTTAGGTAACATGTTGTAAAACATAATAATAGAGGAGATAATCATTTCATGAAGATATTATATGTATTTTTTAGTTTAATATCAAACTAGTTGAGTGAAGAATCCTAGAGGTAGTTTTGAGAGAGATCAAGTGGAGTAGAGCTAAAGGAGTGATCATCGTATGTTGAGAGGCTATCAAAGTTACATCATAGATGTGTTCCTAATGATAGATTTTAGATAGATCATATAGAGAGATGAGTGGAATAAAATAATAAATAAGTGTGATTATTTGAGTTGGTGTTTGGTAAAAAAGGGAGTTAAAGCTTCCTTTTACGTTGGTGCTTATAGAATTGGTCTTGGCTGAGTTGGTGATTGGTCAAGAGGGAGTTGTATTTGCCTTGTAGTTTTATGCTTTCATAAGTCTCTTTTGACTAATTTTTTGCTTATTCATAGGGGTTTTTACCCTCCTAACAAGTGGGTAATTACTAAATTCAAGTGAGTGCTTGATAAATTTGGGTTTGTTGCTCCATGTTGGGTTGGTTCTCAACTAAATTTGATACATTGTCTTATAGGATAGTTTGTCCAAGCTTTGTTTCAATGGGTTTTATTCCACATGAGGGTTTCCCACATATGTGATGAGTTATCTTGTTTCATTTTCATGTGATTGGTTCATAATGCATTATTAGATCACTAAGTTACTTTTAATAATTCATGAATGTTTAAGGGTAATTGATTTAAATTTTTTGAAGACTGATTCACCCCCCTCTCAGTCATTATGCTTCCAACACTAAAATGATTTTTTGAGACTTAACTACATTGTCTAGCCTAGATGGTATTGGCATGTGTTATGATTTTTATCCACTCACTTATATTGGCCTAGATGATAAAGTTTTATAGTGATGGTAATTTATTTCTCACCTTTATAAGTAGCTCAACCCTGAATTTGATATTTGGTTTCATACTTATCACCCATAAAAAAAAAATCTACATTTGGACAGTTATTGGGGAAAAGTTTGCTAGAAATATTTGCCATGGTTCATATATTTCCCTATTTTACCAAATAAAATAATTAATGTGTCAATTACCTAAATGGCTCTCATGGATACTCCTAGTGGCCTCCCACATTTTGACCTAGCCTTAGTCTCTCATTATACTATAAATGGTGGTCCTTTGTTTTCCAAAGATAGAAAATGACCAAATGATTTTCTATTAACCTATTTAAACCTCCCAATTCAAATTCTAAAACATCATGTTATTTACCTCCATATTTTGTATTTTTATCATATATTTATTTTGATAAATCATTTTCATGAACCAAAATAATAAATAGGATCTTAGTGAATTAAGGAATTTTTATATGCTAATGAAAAAAATCCTAGAAATTTTTATTTTCTCTTATTTTTCAAGTATGCCCATAGAGCTTTCTAATTTGTACCTTCCATCAACTACACCATGCACAATTCCATATATTCAATTAGAAAGGTAAGTGAATGTATGTATTTATCTTTATTTGTTAACTTTCATCCTAATTTTAGTTATTTTAGTAATTCCTGCTACACTATTTTGTGTTGCTATTTATCTTTCCCAAAACACCATCCCATATTTTAATATTGTGAAATGTGATGAGATTTGAGTGGGATTATGTATACACTTTAAATATTTTATCTTTATCACTTTACTAATAGTTTCTCTTGAATGGGCTTGTTAGCACAAAAATATCCTTAAGTGGATGTCCTAAGGAGTGGATTGGGAATGGATCAGGATAGGCTCATGGTAATTTATGAGAGATGTTTGCATATTATTCTAATATACCTTCATTACTATTAGTATAACCTCATAGGATTATATTTTTTCCTTACATCTCCATATAATTTGTTTTTATTATTTTTATGTGTCATATATTCCTAATATATCAATAATGTTGATATAGTTTATTTCATGTATTTCCATGTATTGTATTATCCTGGTCGATATAGTTCTATGTTAGCCACCATCTTTTATGATTCCATCTTCCTATCTATTACCTTCAACTTAGATTTTAGTATTAATTATAGGTTTGAATCCATATATGCATGGGTAATATTATCATTTTATCATACTACAACACTTAGTTATTTGCTTGTGCTTGTATTTCTTCTCTTAAGTAGTAAAAGGAGTTAGAGGTTAAGGTGATATTATTATAGGTCTAATATTTCTTAAAGTTATTTAAAGCTAAATAGTCTCGAGATGTCATAATGAGGATGTATCCTAGTATTTATATTATCCAATTAAGGATGTTGGAGTGAGCATTCACACTCACTCATGAGTTAAGCTTTATTGGGAGTTGGTTAATTAATTCTTATGTGTTGAATATTTGCACACCTACTTTATGCATGCAAACATTCCATAACAAATAAAATTGGTATCACACAACAAAATATTTGTTGTGTGAAACAAACTATTATTCCTATTTACTAGGCACTCCTATTGTTTATCCTAGTCATGTGGAGAGAGAGAAATATATGGATAGTGTATTATTCCTTGAGGAAATAATAGAGACTAACTTGTGCATAGTTTATTCTTTGTGTGCATAATATTTGTCTGATGACTATGTTTTTTTATGGTAATGATCATGTAGGAGATATCCAAATTGAATGAGAATCATTCTCATTTCTGACATGGTATCAAAGCTACTCAATGCAGCCATTACCCAACTTGGTTTACTATCTAGTTATTTTTAGATCTTCTCTTAGTTTTGGAGTATTTTATTTGATCTATTGGGATATGTATATGTGATGGTTAAAATTATGATGTTTTTTTAGGATCATTCCATTACAAAACACTCATTCCTTTTGTGAATCATTTTTGGAGCAATTTCTAGCCAACATGCATAGTACTACCAATGGCCTGACAAATCTATCTCTGCCATGTTTGCTCACTAGTGGCACTTAGCACAGGCTTGAAATATTTACTACTCATTAGCTACATAGCTAAATTTTCTAACTTTTTCTCAAAAAATTTATGGCTATACCATGAGGAACTACTATAATACCATATGAAAACCATGTGTTTTGTTTAAACATTGTGTGCAAGGAATTATAGTGAGGCTTGGCCTACCTTGATATTAGGTGCAGCCTTTCTAACAACCTTGGCCCACCATTTTGGTATCATCAATGATCCCAATCACCTCTGTTGGTATTTTTTTCACCTACCCATTTACCTTATTTTTTATTAAATTACCTACGTAATGGTTCCTATTTGTGTTTTTTGAGTGATGTTTTTTGGCTGGATCATTTTTTTATATACAAACAAATCACATTTGGTAGTCCTTATTCTGCCTATTTGTTTAGGTTGTGATTTAAATTATAATAGAAAATTTCTATGTTTATCATTCCATCATCCAATTCTCTCAAGAACCATCTTGTAGATCGATCCTTGCATCATTCATTAGAACTCAACTTGTCTTAGATTAACATGACCTGTTCTCCTAGTCAAATGGTGTTATATATATTGTTCAAAAATATTTTTTGGTTAAGAACTTTATATATTATTGGTTTTAGCAAATAATATGCATTAGACATCAATATTATCTATCAAAATTGATTGTATTTTGTAATGACATGTTTGATGGATCAAGCTTCCATTCATTATAAGTTTGATCACATTTGAAGTGAAGGCATTCTCTTCACATTCAAAATAGGCTCGCCATTTACCAAATGGCCTTATTTTGTTCATAGGCTCTTCATTTTCTTAGATGGCTCACCATATGTTGCCTTCATCCCACTTAAACATAAGGTATTTTGGTAGATGGGGAGCTTCCCCTATCTTTTGACACTTTATTATGAATTTAATGAGCTATGTCATTTTAATTAGATGGATATGAAGGATGACAAGGTTATGATATGCTACATTCTCTCCAACTCAAACTTGGATCTCCTTCCATTCTACATAATGAGCTCGATGTGAAGATCATCTTTACATATTCTCACCTTATTTAGACTTACCATTTTCTTAACTTAGTCATTGACATTTTATCATTATTAGTTTTTTGGTTCCTCTATTTTGGGTCCGTTATTCCAATTACTCAGCCATGAACTCCACTGACACACTATGTGGTGAATAAAAAGGTATTGTGTTTATCTTTCAAATTCAAATCCAAAGCTTTAAAATTTAATTAAAGTTGTTATAAAATCCTTGATAAAAGCGTACATGGAAAAATTATCTATATGATGGTTTTATTAAAAAATTCCACTAATTGTGTCAAGAGTTCAAGACTTCTACACCTATTTTATTAAAGGTTGTGAATTTTAATGGTTAGAGAGTATTTTTCTGCTAAAGTGGAGTCAATTTTTTTTAAGGTGGTATATTTTTTATATTGGGGAAGACATTTATGTAAGAGGGCCATGTTATTTTTGGGGCCAATTATTTTTTAATAAGTGGTGGCACATTATAAAGTGGGTGAAACTTTATTTTAAAGTGTTGTTACACATTTGTAATAAGGGGGGCTAAAAAGAATATGTAATTTTTCATATGGGATCATATTATTATACCAAGCACATTTTTAATAAGTGTGTTGCCTTTCATCATATTTTTAAAGTGGAATGAAATAATTTTAAAGGTGCCTAGCATTATAAAAGGGTAAATTTATTTAAGGTAGTATTATTTCTCCACACACCTTCCATCTCAGTTGTCAAAGATGGAGGGTGAGGTCAGGTCTCATAAGTGGTGAGATTCCCTCACAAAAACACTTCATTTTTATGGTGTGATTTGTACTCCTTTCATTTATGGATGTATTTTGGCTATGGACAATATCTTATTTTGAGGGTACATTGTATTTTTTTGGCCATGTTTTGTATTTGTAGATGCATTTTTGGTTGTGATCGACGTCCATTTTGGGGTTCTATTTCATCTATCTTTGGCCATTTTTTGCCACTATTATTTTTTTCATACCTCTAGATATGGATTATTGTATGTTGAAAACCCTCAGTTCATCCAACTACACCACCTAGAAAACCAAAATGATGTTACACTTGCAGATGAAGGGATTGTGGAGAGTTGTCCTTGGTGACTTTCCTATTTTTTATATAAGGATGATATTTTATGGCTTGCATCCATGAAAAAAGAGTAACTTTTGTTAATTTTCCTCCATGTTTATAATTTTTTTTAGTCTCATATTGAGCATTCAACATCACCTAAGTGATGCAGAGCTTGCATAAGTAACTCACACTAGTTCTTAATCAATGTAATACTTATCAAGTCACAAATAAGGAAAACAATCACCATGTAATATAAATGGGTTATTATACTAGTTAGAGATTAAAATATATTCACCTTGAGCATAATATTCCCTAATAACTCAATCTAAACTCCTTTCACTATTTCTAACACTTCCTTTCACACTTATGCAACTATGTTGATGCAATACTCCACTCTTGTAGCCCTATTTGACTGATAATGAAGTTGTACAAAAAAATAAAAAATATTTTGATTTAAAAATATAAAATAATCCTTTACCTTGTTGTAACACACTAATGTGTCAAAGTTAAGGGCCTATCTCACTCTCTACGACCACTTTCCTTCTTGTAGCCTTCCAAATTAGGCCTTATTTAGCCCTTTCCCAATACCACTTGCTAGAAGTTTGTACTACAAGCACTGTATGGTCTTGAAATTGTTTTATTTACTCAGGGATTTCTAAATTACAAAATATTTCTAAAAAAAATATTTTTTTAGGGTTATATTTATTCTAGTAGTCAAAACCCTAGTTGGTAGGGTTTATGGTCTCTAAGCAGGCTGATGCTAAACAAAATTGTATAGAATGAACTAAAAAAGGTTTAAATTCAAAAAATTGGATGGGTCAAATTTGTATAGACAAAACACAAGTTTTTCATTTAACAACCTTGGTCTATTAATGCTCAAATCAATCTCCAACATGAAAACTCAGTCATTTTTAACTATGCTCTAATGGAAATAAATAGGGTAACTAGGAGTTTCCTAAGTTTTAAAACTTCAAAGAGTTATACATTCAAATTTAGGTTCATAAATCATTATATGACCATTATCTAACTCTTTCAATCATTTCTTTAATATAAAACAAGTCTCAATATGAATAACATAGTGTATAGATTAATGTATAATAAGCCTATAAACTCTCAATGGGTACAACAATTATCAAAAGGTGACTTACAAATTCATAACCATATAAAGGTTTTATCAAGGTAATCCTCACTCTTCAAGTTTATTCCCTCTCTGATCCTCCATCAGATTCAAATGAATAAAATATGAAAACTCAGACTTTATTTGCATCAAGATTGTGTATTGTGTTCACTATTATAGCAAACCTGATCGTTTCTTCAATAGTAAATACTCCCACTGTTCCATATCTTAAAAAATATGGTATAACATATTCACAATAATATATTCCATGTTCAATGAATTTATTACCTTTTTTGGTTATTCAAACAACCAAGCTCTATCCATTCATGAGAATTCCATACATACTGAATATTGATATCACAGACTATCTTCATTCATCAAGATTCATTGTTTACATGTCCATCCTCTCTCTCACTCAAATTTAATACACTACCACATCAAAAACTAACTCTACAAACCTACTCCAATAATCATAACTAATTCTTGGATTTTTCCCACGTAGAAGTGATTGGAATTACATTGTTTTTTTAATGTTTTTCCCAATATATCTAATGTATGACCATGTCTAAAGACTATGTAACATAGTAAGGACCATTTTCGTTGTCCTAAGACATATTATACATGTTTATATACTTTTAAACCTTTATAAAATGCATGAAAATCCTTCAACAAGGCTTAGAATTTTAAATTTTCAAATAGTGCCATTTTAGAGGGAAAATCCTCAATTCAAATTTTATGCAACTTTTGCAAACCTAGATCACACCTAAGACAAAATTAGGACCTAAAGAAACTATGAAACACCTAAAATAATATTGAAAGCCAAAATTTAATCTATTTTGGGGTCCATATAGGATGCCCCTACATCCTAATACCAACCTAAAGAAATTTTGCCATAGGAATCAACTTGGTGTATGCTCCTCTTAATTTGCTTTGTACCTCCTAATTGAAGGTTGTTGATACTACTTGCCTCTTGTAGAGGTGAACATGTTCCTAGTCCCCAAAATTTGGCCTCCTTTGATTCTTCTTTTTCAATGGTGTACCCACACATGCAATAAACTTGTTAAGTAAAAATTTGCTATTATCTTCTATTGCTTGCTTTAGATGTGTATACCATGCTTCCACTCCTTCAAACTAATCCATCACAACCTTTTATAGTATATTTCTATTGAAAATGTGTCTTCCCTATTCTTCTTACTTGGTACACTTCACCTCATGCATATTAACTTTTGAGTCCTTGCATACCATCTTCTTGCATAAGTGATTGGTTGGTTATTGCATATCATCTTCATAACTACCCTCTACCTCTTATATACATAATGACTACATGTTCTCTTTCACATTCTCATTATCCTGACTCAACATTCTCACATTATTTCCTTCACTTGGCTATCCTTATTAGACATGTTGTTGACTACTCAAATCTTTTTCTTCTCTTGCCTTTTCAAGACTTTCTCTCATGCATTAGAGCTTGCCTATTACTCCCTCAATGAAATCAAAACTATAAATATTTACCAAATAATGAGAGAAAATTTCAAATAACTCATTCACAAACTTAATTCAGAAATTTTTACTTCACATAGGTTCATATTCCTCAACTTGAGCTACCTCAATCTCCTTGGGCTATTATTCCATCTTGATCATACTGCTACACCAACTCCTTATAACCTAAAACCAATATCTTAGAAAAGACAACAAAAACTTTATCATCAGTTTTCAAAGGCAATAATGTATAACTTGGCTCCTTTGTGCTCTAAATAATAGGTGTTCTTCACCCCATCATGAGTAGTTAACCTGTCAAACTGCCAAGGCCTTCCTAGTAATACATGACAAACATCCATGGGAATGATATCACACATGACTTGATCCTTATAGGTTCCAATCTAAAAATCTATTAAGAAATGTTCATTGACAAACACACTATATCCTATCTAAAGCCAATAAACTTTGTAATGTGTAAGATGAGGCAATATTTTGAGACCAAGTTTACTTACCATCTCATTTGAAACAAAGTTGTCTATACTTCTTGAGTTTATTATCATCTTATAACATTTACCATGGGATTTACATGTTTTCCTAAAGAGTGTTCTCCATTATGTAGGTTATTTCTCCTTTGGTGGATTCAATAATGTCTTCTTCATCAAGAATGAATCTCCTTCTTCAGGTGCCACTATATGTGAATCTTATCCAACACTCTATTCCTATATAGGCTACACCATTTGATTTCTTCTCTCATTCCTATAACTCCTTTCTTTCTTCTCCTTTGGACACTCCCAATACTTATGACATGCATACTTGTTGCATTTGAAACATTTTTTTTATGAAAACACTAGTCCCTCTTCCTCTAACATCTCCACCTCTATAATATGGCCTCTTACCTCTATAACCACCTCTTGGATATGTTTCATGTCTTTTTCCACTACTTTCTCCTTCCTCATATTCATTATTTTTGTCATACTCTCCTCTTCCTCTCACTTATTTACCTCTTCCTCTTGTTTGTTGTATATGTCTTCTTGTCAACTTCTCCTCAGCTTTCAAGGCTACTTGATACGATTCTTCAACTATTTTCAAATTCAATATACTGATCTCATCTTGTATTGAAAACTTGAGACCATTTAGGTACCTTGCTACCTCCTCATCATCTTCTTCTAAGTGTCATGTTCTAATTGTCAATCTATGAAACTCTTATGTGTATTCCTTCACTGTATGATATTTTTGTCTAAGATTCTAAAATATCATAAAAAATGTGTGTGGTAGTCCTTGGGCATGAAATTTTCCTTTATCTTCATAACCATCCTATCCCATGACTAAATTTTTATCTTACCTCTTCCCCTTCTCTATTCCTAGAATCCATCCCACCATAAAGAGGCATGTCCTCTCAATCTCATGACTATGAATTTCAATTTCTTGGTGTCATCCAAATTTTCATACTTGAAATATTTATCCATATCTGCTATCCAATCCACCGACTCATCCACATTTAGATTACATTCATACATTGGCACATCTAGCTTTAGTTTTGAACCCATCTTCATCATGGCTTTGATCAATCTTTCCTCCACTCTATCTTCTCTTTCTTCCTCCTCTTTCACTCTAGGATCTTCCTCTTCTCTATCATTATCATCTTCAACTATTACACTACTTATTTGATCTATCTCCATAGCTTCCATTCTAGCCTACATGTTCCTCATCTCAATGAACAAATTTGCCATATTTTGTTGCGTTATTTGAGTTGTTATAGGTTTCCTTTGCCTTGATTCAATTTTTTCCTCTTAATCTTATCCTCTATCCATCCTTATTCTCTAATACAAAAATGATATAGATCTTTCACAAGTAAATCACACTAGTTTTTTATCAATGTAATATATATCAATTCACAGACAAGGAAAATAATCACCATGTAATATAAATCAGTTATTATACTAGTTAGGGATTAAAATAGCTTAAACTTGAGAATAATAGTCCCTAATAACTCAATCTAAACTCCTTTTACTATTTCTAACACTTCATTTCACACTTATGCAACTCTGCTAATGCAATACTCCACTCTTGTATCCCTATTTGACTGATAATGAAGTTGTAAAAAAATTAAAAATTATTTTGACCTACCAATATGATATTCTCCTTTACCTTGTTGTAACATAATAATGTGTCAAATTTGAGGGCCTATCTCACTATCTAAGACCACTTTCTTTCTTGTAGCCTTCCAGATTAGTCCTTCTTTAGACCTTTTGCAATACCACTTACTAAAAGTTACTATTATAGGCATTGTATGATCTTAAAATTATTTTATTCAATTAGGGATTTTAAAATTACACAATATTACAAAAAATTGGTATTTTTTTAGGGTTATATTTCTTTCAATAGTCAAAACCCTAGTTAGCAAGGTTTATGGTCTCTAAGTAGGCCAAGGCTAAACAAAAATACATAGAATGAACCATAAAATGCTTCAAGTCAAATAACTATATGGGTCAACTATGTCTAGGCAAAACACAACTTTTTCATTTAATAACCTTGGTCTCTTAATGCTTGGATCAATCTCCAACATGAAAAATCAGTCATTCTTGACTGTACTCTAATAGCAAAAACCAAGGTGACCAGGAGTTTCCTAAGTTTGAAAACTTCAAAGATTTTTACATTCAACTGTAGGTTCATCAATAATTATATGACCATTATCAAACTCTTTCAATCATTTATTTAATATAAAACAATTCTCAATATGAATAACATAGTGTATAGATTATTGTATGATAAACCTATAAACTCTCAATGGGTAGTACAATTATAAAAAGGTGACTTACAAATTCATAACCATATAAAGGTTTTATCAAGGTAATCCTCACTTTTCAAGTGTATTCCCTCTCTGACCCTCCATCAAATTCAAATGAAGAAAATATCAATACTCAAACTTTTTTTGCATCAAGATTGTGTATTGTGTTCACTATTACAACAAACCTGATAGTTTCTTTAATAGTAACTACTCCCACTATTCCCTATCTCAAAAAAGATGGTATAACATATTCACAATAATATATTCCATGTTCAATTAATTTATTACCTTTTTTTAGGATTCAAACACACCAAGCTCTGTCCATTCATGACAATTCCATGCATACTAAAAATTGATACCATAGACTATCTTCATTCATCAAGATTCATTGTTTACATGTCCATCCTCTCTCTCACTGAAATGTAATACACTACCACATAAAAAATTAACTCTACAAACCTAATCCAAGAATCATAACTAATTCTTGGATGTTTCCCACATAGAAGTGACTGGAATTACATTGCTTTTTTTATGTTTTTCTCAATATATCCAATGTATGACCATGTCTAAAGACTATGTAACATATTAGGGACCCTTTTCATTGTCCTAAGACCTCTTAGACATTTTTTTATACTTTGACACCTTTATACGATGCATGAAAATCCTTCAACAAGGCTTAGAATTCCAAATTTTCAAATAGTGCCATTTTGGAGGGAAAATCCTCAATTCAAATTTTATGCAACTTTTGCTAACCTAGATTACACCTAAGAGAAAATTAGGACCTAAAGAAACTATGAAACACCTATAATACTTATAAAATACAAAATTGAATCTATTTTGGGGTCCATAGAGGATTCTTTTCCATCACTAAGGAAGCATGGGACACTATTTCTATATTATTTGATAAGGTCACTTCACTTTCACATGTCCCTCCTTCTCCTTCCTCTTTGAGTGAGGATTATTCTATTGGTGACATTGTTTCTCTACCTTCTTCTCCCATTTTTGTGGGTGTGATTCTTGATGGTGATTTAAATGAGGACTCTTTTCCATCTTCATCTTCTCATATTAGTTCTTATCCCATTTCCATTGTTAGTGAGGACATATTTTATTAGGATGAAACACTTATTATTGGTGGTCATATGGATGAGGTACCTTCACCTCCTCCACCTATAGATGCACATTATAATATAGTGGTTGTTTCTCCTATTTTTGACTTTGTTATGACTCTTGATAGTACCCTACCAATTCCTATGCAACCCATTCATCCTATGACCTCTTTCCTATCACTTCAAGAAGCAAACAGGAAACTTTTGATGTAAAATTATCTTATATATTCATTTATTCATGGAAAGGATGCCCTCATTTGTTATCTATAGAAGAAACTAGTTGACATTCCATCATGTAGTGTTATTGACATTGGTACACATCCACTTAATGTACTTATATAGTGTGATTTACTAGATTCTAAGTACTGCATTATTTCTATTGATTCTCTTATTTTAGATGATACTTATGCACCTACTATTGTTTCACACTCTACACATCCCACTCCAATTCTACCTAAACTTATGCTTATTTCTTTTAAGTATCATACCACTGGCTTTGGCTCTTACATGCTTTGTTTCATGGGTCACACTACCAAATTTTTAGGCATTAGGAAGTGTTTATAAGGCATTTCTCACCCTATTCAACTTGTTATGTGGATTTCTCAACATGGCCTTAGTTGTGATAGAGGTGTTTCATCTTCATTGATATCTATTGATAGAGCTCCATATTTTGTTCACTCCACTCTTTGTGAGGATTATGACCTCCATAAGGGCTCTTCTACACCTTCACTTAGGCCTAATAAACCTAAGATTATAGTGGTTAGACATGATCTACCTGACACTTTTTTGGATGTTACCTTGTATTCTTCTATCATGGACTTTGCACCCCACACATATGCAGGCATCTTCATCCACCATTCATGTTTATTTGAGGTGGATTTTTTATCATTCTTGGTGTCATAAGAATCATTCTTTATGAGGACACTATAGACATCATTCCTCCATTATTCATCTTCTTTGACCACACATTACTCCTCCTACTTGTTGATGCTCCTTGACTAGGTAGATGTGTTCTTTTCAAGCATACATCTCTCATTACATAGATGATGTATTCTATTTATTGATTTCTTTATGGATTTTCTTGCATCACTTGGTGATATTATTCTAAGATGGGACTTTTGTTTATAGTCACAGTGATATTCATGGAGAATTTTTCTTCACATGTGTGCTCCATGATTGAGTACCTTCTTTTCTAGCTACATGACTATTGCATCATCACTAAGGACATTATTCTTGAGAGATTTAATATATGTATCTAATTATTGATAGTTTCCTTTAGTTTTTTGGTGGATCTTGTTCTCCTTTTGGAGGGTAGCTAGTCTGGTATATCCTAGTGTTAACATTTTGGTGTTTGAATAGTGGGATTGGCCCACTCATTTAGATGGTTTTTTATGTCACTACACCTACTTCAACATTATGGGGGCTATGTATACTTATGACTTTAAGTGTTTTTCATTGTTAGTTATCAGTTTTTATTTTGGAGGTACATCATTTTTATCTTAGAGGTAGGTGATTGAGTGCATTTATATTTGATGGTCTTCATTCCATCTAATGCACATATTAAAAATTTTGTTTGAGTATTCACCATTTTCTTTCTAGGGACACCTTGCAGCATATATTTTTTGCTCTCTTAAATTTTAGTTCTTGTTAATGGTTTTTGGGTACCTTGTGGCGATACATTTTATCCTTGGTGACTCTTTTTCCTAGTGTTTGAGATTAATGTTTTTACGAAGTTAGCCTCATATGGAGTACCAATTCCTATTTGACTTAGTGATTAAAGTGATTCATCATCTATGTAGTTTAATAATATGGATTGGTTACCATAGGGACACTTTGTATTTCACTATAATGTATATATGGGTACCTAATCAGGCTTAAGTTGTTACCACCCATCAGTCCCTTTGCTTTCTCTTTTCTTACTCCCTATTTTACAGTTAAGGGAGGGTTTTGGAGTGATCATTCACACTCACTCATGAGTTAAGATTTATTAGGAGTTGTTTAATTAATTTTTATGTGTCAAATATTTTCACACCTATTTTATGTGTGTAAATAGTACATAACAACTAAAATTGGTTTCACACAACAAATTATTTGTTGTGTGAAATAAACTATTTTTCCTATTTAATAATCACTCTTATTAATTAGCCTAGTCATGTGGAGAGAGAGAAACATATGGATTATTTATTATTACTTGAGGAAATAGTGTAGACTAACTTGTGCATAGTTTATTCCCTATGTGCATAATATTTATTTGATGAATATGTTTTTCTATGGTAATGGTCATGTGGGAGAGATCCGATATGAATGAGAATCTTTCTCATTTTGGATAAAGGATGTCATTTGAGGTCCTTATCCTACAACATATCTTATAAAGTGCCACTTGATCCAAAATGGAGATTGATGTGGTTATGAGTCACCCCAAAGGTAAGTATATTTATCCCTATTCTCTTTCATTTATTTACTTAGTAGATAGTTCATTATCTAAAATTTTAACATGGAGATTCAACTGCAATAATTACTTCAAATCAATACAAACTCATTCTACAACTCAATATTGGGCAAGGTAGATAAAAGGATGAAAATAATATAGTTATATCTTCACTAAGAAACCAGTTTACCTCTAAAATGAGTGATGTTCCCCAAGATGACAAAATTGATAATATAGATTATTGATAGAAATTTTGGATTGGTTTGTGACTCTAAACATGGATAATATGAATGTGTTGGAAATATTGGCATTGATGTCAAAGGTCTAGCAATATTGGTGATAAAGGCCCCATTGCATTTAATGATGTTTG
The DNA here is from genome assembly GCA_037957365.1 of Torreya grandis. Classification (NCBI taxonomy): domain Eukaryota; kingdom Viridiplantae; phylum Streptophyta; class Pinopsida; order Cupressales; family Taxaceae; genus Torreya; species Torreya grandis. Next base: position 222,484 of record JARHVA010006937.1, on the reverse strand, counting down.
TAATAGATATATCTTGGCTAATGTGAGTTAATATTTATTTAATATTAATGAATATATTTTTGGTTGCATATGAGATAAAAGAAGGGCCCATGGAGAACTCAAAGAGCCATGGGGTAAAGACAAAAGAAGGATGAGACGCATTTTCCCATGAAGAGTCATCTTGGGGAACTCCAAGAGTCACCAAGTGAAGACAAAAGAGGAAGGGCACAATTTCTCATGAAGGGACACTTTGAGGAATACAAAAAGTCACCAAGATAAGGACAAAAGAGGGAAGGACATTTTTGCTCATGAAGGGTCACCACATGACTTTTCAAAGGCAAGGATATGAAGGGTCATACAAGTTTGGCACCATTTTCCATGAGGATTGAAGGGTCACAAAGGGGAAAGGCCAAAGGTCATTTGAAAAGCTATAAATAAAGGCTTGAGAAGCCATTTGTAACATGTGTGTGAGAGCTTGATTTGATATTGTAATATCTAGCTTAGAAGAGTAATTGTGAGAGATGAATATGATTTATATTTGTTATATCTAGCTTAGAAGAGCAAAGGTGAGAGAGAGGAGAGAGATGTTGTAATGAACTATCATTTGTTGAGATAGCAACATTGAGAGATAGTTGTGTGATATACACAAAGGGGTTGGTGCTCCTATGGGTTGGTGCTCACGAATTGTTGTTGGGTTGGTGCTTGACAAAGGGGTTGGTGTTCCTGTGGGTTGGTGCTCATGAATTGTTGCTAGGTTGGTGCTTGGCAAAGGGGTTGGTGCTCCTATGGGTTGGTGCTCACAAATTATTGTTGGGTTGGTGCTCCTAGGGTTAGTGCTCATGAATTGTTGTTGGGTTGGTGCTCGGCAAAGGGGTTGGTGATCACGAATAGTTAATGGGTTGGTGCTCAGCAAAGGGTTTGGTGCTCTTGCAAGTTGGTGCTTTTGAATATTGTTTGGGTTGGTGCTCATTCATATACTTGAGATTGTTCTCCATGGTTTTTCCCACATTGGGTTTCCATGTTATATCTGGTGTCTATCTCTATCTTGTGTGGTGTTTATTGTTTGAGTTTTATTACATATCTTGAATGTTTGATTAAGTGGAATTTGATTAAGGGAAAGTTTTATAATATATATGATATACTGATTCACCCCCCTCTCAGTATATCCCATGCTTAACAATTAGTATCAGAGCAGGTTCATTTTTGAAAAGTTTTACAGCTTGAAAGTAGATCGAGAAAGCATGATGGCTGGGTCATAGGAAGGATTTTCTACAAATAAGGCACCTTTGTTTGATGGGATGAATTATGCTTTTTGGAGCATAAGAATGAAGACTTATTTGATGGCCCTTGGATTTGACATATGGAAAGCAGTGGTGGAGGAATATGAAGAGCCACAGACATCTACAATTACTCTAGCAAAAAAGAAGGCAAGTGAATGTAATGCTAAAGATTTAAATGCTATTTTATGTGGTTTATGTGAATATAAATTTGTTAAAGTTATGGAATGTAAATCTACTCATGAAACTTGGGTAAAACTTGAGAATATTTACAAAGGTGATGGAAAGGTTTAGCAAGCTAAGCTTCAGACTTTTAGAAGACAGTTTGAAAGTTTGAGGATGAAAGAAGAAGAAGATATAGCATGTTATCTTTTGTGAGTTGATCAAATCATAAATCAGATTCAAGGTCTTGGAGAAATGTTAGAAGAGTCAACAGTGGTACAAAAGGTTTTAAGATCTCTACCAATGAGATATGATGCAAAGTTTTTAGCAATCGAGGAGATTAAGAATTTAGCCAAGCTAAAGATGGATGAGCTTCATGGTATACTCACGGCATATGAGATGTAGACAGAACAAGATAAACCCTCAAAGAGAAAAGTGGCTTTCAAGACATCAAAGAAAGAGAAAGCTAAGATTCAAGAATGAAGTGATAGTTATAGTGATGATGAAGATGACAATGGAGCACTTTTCATTTACAAGTCGAAAAGGGGAACAGGTAAATATCAAGGAAAATTACCTTTTAAATGTTTAAATTATGGAAAGATTGGACATTTTTTAGCTAGATGCCCAAATAAGGGTAATGATGATGAAGAAGAAAAGCCTACATACAAGATGAATTTCAAAGGCAAATCTAAGAAGGGATTCGAGAAGAAGAGCCTATATTCTAAGGATCCTAGCTCAGTCGAAGATAGTGGAGTCAGTGATTCAGAAGAAGAAGAGATTCTATTCATGGCCATACATGAAGGTGATCAAGAAGAAGAGGAGGAGGAAGTTGAAGTGAATATGGAAAGGAGAACTCATTTGTGCCCTAGAAGAGCTAAAAGCTGTTGAGAAGAAGAATCAAAGATTAAAGCCCCAGATCAAGAAAAATAAATAGGAGTCAAAGGAATGATTGAAGATCTGCAAGCACACTTTGAATAAGCCAAGAAGAATGAAGAATATCTCACAGCATAGTTGGAAATAGAAAGAAAAGAATGTGAAAGGTATGTTATTGAAATTGCCTCTTTAAAAGAAGATATTAAGAAAGCAGTCAATGATAAATTAGTTAGTGACTCAAAATTTAAGGATAGCACTAACATATTGAATAAGATATTGGAAATCCAAATGGTGAATTTAGATAAGATAGGTATCAGATTTGAAAAAAAGAGCTATGCTAAAGCTCTTATAAAAGAGGAAACAAAAAGGGGAGAAGTGAAGAATACAGAGGCCATTTCAAATAGAGAAGGCTGGAGGGAACAAAGCTACAAAATGCAGTCAGGTTAGATATATACAGATAGGTCTTATTTTTATGGCTATTGTTTTTATTGTAATGGATATGGTCACAAGAAATTAGAATGTAGAAAAAGAGCTAATAGTTTTAGAAATAAGGAGAAGGAAAGTCAAGTAGAGTCAAGTAGAAGCCATAAATCTTTTTCTCCTCTATCAAGCTTTGATGAAGAGACCATAGTATGCTACAAGTGCAACAACTTTAGACACATAGCTCAGTATTGTAGAAGCGTGTTCAAGTCAGTCAAGAAGGATCAGAGTTTTAAAGCTCCATTCATCAGGAAGAAGGTTTAGACATGTTCATGGTAGAAGAAACAACCTAAAGATTCTATGATGGCTCAGACAGCTTTGCATGTAAGAAATAAAGATCAGCCATGGCTCATTGATAGTGGATTTTTGAGGCATATGACAGGATATAAAAATAAGTTCATAACTCTAAAGAAGATCAATGGTGGTACAGTGAGATTCAGAGATAAAACCACTACCAGGATAGCCAGAAAAGGTACTTTGAGTTTGGATTATGGTAGAACTAAGACTAAGAATGTTTTATATGTAAAAGGTCTTAAGCATAATCTATTGAGTGTTAGTCAAATATGTGATCAAGGATACACATTAAAGTTTCATGCTAAAGGTTGTGAGATTAGAAGAAAATATTCAAATGAGTTGATTGCAGATGCTCAAAGGACAGGGACCAATGTGTATGTATTGTCAGATATCTTCTCAAACACACGATCAAAGGACACATTCAAAGACCTATGAGAGGAGTTGGGATTAATTTCTATTACTTCCTACCATTGATGTTCAGCATCATTTGAGGGGGAGCTAAGTGTTAGCTCCAGGTAGGCCCTTTCCCATTGATGTCAAAGGGGGAGAATAAAAGGTATAGGTACAGGTGCAGAAATAGGTATAGGTATAGGAGTAGAAATAGGTACAAGGAACAAGTACAAGTTACTATAGTAAGGGGGAGTTACTGTATGTTTTTAGATGATAGTATGTGTAAGTGACAAGATGTGGCAGTTTTAGGATTGAGGTTGCCATCAATGAAAAAGGGGGAGATTTTTAGAAATATTGTCATTGATGTCAAAGGTCTAGCATTATTGGTGATAAAGGCCCCATTGCATTTAATGATGTTTGTAATAGATATATCTTGGCTAATGTGAATTAATATTTATTTAATATTAATGAATATATTTTTGGTTGCATATGAGACAAAAGAAGGGCCCATGGAGAAGTCAAAGAGCCATGGGGTAAAGACAAAAGAAGGATGGGATGCATTTTCCCATGAAGAGTCATCTTGGGGAATTCCAAGAGTCACCAAGTGAAGACAAAAGAGGAAGGGAACAATTTCTCATGAAGGGACACTTTGAGGAATATGAAAAGTCACCAAGATAAAGACAAAGAGGGAAGGACATTTTTTCTCATGAAGGGTCACCACATGAATTTTCAAAGGAAAGGATATGAAGGGTCATACAAGTTTGGCACCATTTTCCATGAGGATTGAAGGGTCACAAAGGGGGAAGGCCAAAGATCATTTGGAAATCTATAAATAAAGGCTTGAGAAGCCATTTGTAACATGTGTGTGACAAGTTGATTTGATATTGTAATATCTAGCTTAGAAGAGCAATTGTGAGAGATGAATATGATTTGTATTTGTTATAGCTAGCTTCGAAGAGAAAAGGTGAGAGAGAGGAAAGAGATGTTGTAATGCACTATCATTTGTTGAGATAGCAACATTGACAGATAGTTTTGTGGTATACACAAAGGGGTTGGTGCTCCTGTGGGTTGGTGCTCACGAATTGTTGTTGGGTTGGTGCTCGACAAAGAGGTTGGTGCTCTTGTGGGTTCATGCTCATGAATTATTGCCAGGTTAGTGCTTAGCAAAGGGGTTAGTGCTCCTGTGGGTTAGTGTTCATGAATTATTGTTGGGTTGGTGCTTGGCAAAGGGGTTGGTGCTCCTGTGGGTTGGTGCTCACGAATTATTGTTGGGTTGGTGCTTGGCAAAGGGGTTAGTGCTCATGTGGGTTGGTGCTCAGCAAAGGGGTTGGTACTCCTACAAGTTGGTGCTTGTGAATATTGTTTGGGTTAGTACTCATTCATATACTTGAGATTATTCTCTATGGTTTTTCCCACATTGGGTTTCCACGTTATATCTGGTGTCTCTCTCTATCTTGTGTGGTGTTTATTGTTTGAGTTTTATTGCATATATTGAATGTTTGATTAAGAGTAATTTGATTAAGGGAAACTTTTATAAGATATATGATATACTGATTCACCCCCCCTCTCAGTATATCCCATGCTTAATAGAATGGAGGATTATGATAGCTTAAAGATAATAGAAAAAATTGACATGATATAATAGTTTTTCCTTTCACATACTAGATTTCCATTTTTATAGAGGATGACATGTTTATATAGGATAAGATAAGGAATATAAAAGTCCTTGGAGAATTCTAGAGAGCAATTCTGTAGAGAGTTTAGAAGATTATAGAGAGTTTGGAAGACTATAGATTAGATTTAGAGGACTAATGAATATAAGTATATGATTAGGTGGGGATTCAAAAGTGATTTATAGAGGAAAGTGGGGGTAGGTAGGATTGGAATTTAAAATTCCAAAATAATGTAATGATGGGATTAGTGATAATTATTATGGTAATAGAATAATTAATTGATGTGTGATGATGGTTAAGGTTAATAGGTGATATAAATAATTTATTAAATGTTAGACTAATGACTCGGGGGGTTAATAATAGGACATTAAGATGAACTATGGATTAAGACATTATTAATGGATGGAATTATTAGATATGGAGTGAGAAAAATTTTATGTATACATTTTCCCCCTCTTTTAAAGGGAATTGTGAGTAGAAGAATTAATGGTATTTACAATAATAATAAAAATTGTGGATGTTATTAAATTAGATGGATTATTCCCCCTCGAGGGAACATGCAAAGATAAATAAGGAAGATGACCATGTGAAAGAAGAAATTAGGGGTAGGATGCATGAATAAATAAAAGGCATTGAGATGTTATGAATATGATGGATGAATAATGATATTTACACAAAAAATGATCTAAAAATTGATGATGCCCAAAGTAAAGACATATGTGAGGGATATAAAATGATGGTGAAATGGATTTAGACATTCACCAAATGGGAATAATTCATAATAAGATGATGATAAAATATTGCAAGCTTTATATGTATCCTAGGCAAGGATGCATGCCAGGGAGAGTTAAAAACTTAGATTTGGTGTTTGGATATAAGCTTTAGACATATATTTGAAAAGGATTCATGCCAAGGAGAGATATATATTTAGATTAGGTTATTTTTTGAAATATTTAGATGTATCCCAAGAAAGGACACATGTTAGGGAGAGCTATGGTCAAAATAAGACAATGATTTGACATTATTTATTAAATATTTGATGGGTGTATCTCAAAGCATATGTCAAGTTATGATGAAATCATGGGTGAGAAATGATATGATTGACTGACCAAGGGACAAAGAAGAATAATTAGTTAGTTTAGTTGATCTATCTTTGGGAACTTTGAAGTGATCGAGCACTACCTAAATAGTCTCAAAAGACCTTAGGCTAATGTAGTTATCCCTAAGAGAGAATAATGAGGTGATGGATAAGATAATAAATGAGTAATGGATGAAATGGATGTAATAGATGTGGTATAAGTGAATGTAGTGATGGATGTGATACAAGGCTATAAATAAATGATCTATGATATTGATGACACCCTTGGCACAAAAGCATGTGAGGGAGTGAGATATGATAAATTTATGACTTTAGACATGCCCCAATAAATGACATATGAAAGGCTAAGCCATAAAATTTGATTAGATAATTAAATTCATGATCTTTGGACATATCCCATGTAAGGATGCATGTCAGGGAAAGTAACATGCTTGGATTGATTTATTGAATGAGGTCTTGAGATTTGGACATATTTTAGGGAACTATGAATGTCATGGAGATTTTTAAGCATTGATTGGATTAAATAATTAATTGATAATTGATATTATAAATCAAAGATTTGACTAATGCATGAGTTGATGATGATAAATCATGATGATGAAGTATTTGATAAGATAAACTATGTTGGATAGAGGAGTGGATAGTTTAATTATATTGACATGAGTGAGAATGGTTATGAAATGTGAGATAGTAAAGATAATGGATAATCATGTAAAATTATATGATTGTGGTTGAGTTATCCTCAAACACCCCATGTCACTGAGTGATATCTACATAGTCTTAAAATACCTCAGGCCTATGTAGTTCAAGATAGATTATACAATGATGAGTTATTAGAGATGTTAGTTGTTAGATATATTATTTGACTCAGATACTTTATTTGATGATTTTATTGATAGTTTATTTGGGATGTTGATGATGAGGTAAATGATAGATGTGTTGGATGATGTAGGGGAATCAAAATAAAAAATGAAAATTTATTCATGAGTAAGTATTTACATGATTAATGAGTATGAGGGATGTCTTAGAGTACATTATAATAGGATTGAATCATCATAAGTGTCTTTAGAAGTGTTTTGGTGACCATTGGTGTTTTCCCACCAAAAAGACCAATTTGAATATCTGAATAACGTATGAGAGTTTGAGAGTGTCTTGAAGGTTTTCATAAAATGTAAGGTTGGTAAGATGCTAGTTTGAGGTCACAAATACATCTAAGAGTGTACTAAGAGTTATTATATGTACAAATCATGAGGATAATGACATAGCTCAATATTCTTGAATGTATTATCCATATCATGGCAGTTATCTAAAAAGTAGGGAAGTTTCCATCGTATTTAGAAAAATAATGTAACAAGTTTTTAGTGGTAGGAAGGTGGTAGACTCATGAATAAAGTTAGTTATAGGTTGGTAGGAGGTAGAGGAATAGAGGATAATGAGGAATGACTGCAAAGATAATGACTTTGTATTATGTCCAAGGTGACAGAGTTGACAATATAAAGGGAAGGAATCAATTAAAGTTAGAATGATTGAAATAGATACCTATGTACTTTGTGATGATATTATTTTGTGAATGTAATTGATGTGATTTAAATTATCAAATATTTTGGAATAACACTCTATAATTTAAGTTACAAAAGATTGTATCTTGCAGGACTATGACAAAATTTTGTATATGCTTCATTGAATCTAAAGGACTAATGCAGAAAGAACCCTATCAACTAAGGTATTGTGATGAAAATTATTATATGACAAATTATATTGTTAATTAAGATTCCTTGAGTCCTATAATGTGTGTTCTAATGGTGGTTACATGTGCAAGTGATTATTTGAACTAATAATCATGTATGTCCTTGTTTGAAGCCAAGAGACCAAATAAAGCAAGTGTTATTATTGAGAGAGGGTGTAGATAAAAGGATAAAGTGTATGTTTATATTGTCATAGCATTATTGTATAATTATGATAATGATATGTTCCTTAATAGTGTTGAAAGATAGAGTTTGTATCCATTGAAGGCCATGCTCATAGAGGCAATTAGGAAACATGTGTGTGGTCTCATTAACAAATCCTATATTTGGATGCAAGTTGTAGAAATGTAAAGATTATGGAGAGAAAAAACATAATGGAAGAGAATATTTGTAAAAGGATTAAAAACCTTAAGTAAAATAAAAGTGTGAAATGGAAACCCCTATAGTATTTTTCCCAGTCTGATTGTGTCTGTAGAACTCTATATAATCATTAGTTTAAATGTGTTTAGAACTTGTTCAAGAAAAGTTAGAGATTAAAGAAGTTGATTTTATAAATGATAGACCTTGCTTAGGTCTTGGGAAGGTTTGAAAGCAATAATGGTTCATTTAAAGAACCTATTCATGCTTCTAAATATACCATAGGTGCCCTTAGTGTTTAAGGAACACTTCTCATTTTATAATTTAGAAAATTAAAAGCATGAGTTATGGGTTTTGAAAATATAGTTGTCTATGGTGAAATAGTAGCAGAGTAAGATAGCTATTCCATAATATTTATATAATTTTGGTGGATGGGAGCCACCTTGGCCCATTATTTTTGAATCTTGTTGATACTTAGTGAATTACATTCTTAATTTAAGCTACAAACTAATCTAAATGGATATTTATAATGAGGCTTAAACTAAAGTGATCATGATGTAAAAAAGAGTAAAGAGAAGGGTAGGGTACAAAAGAAATAAGTGATTGCCAATTTTTGTCCTAAAAATTATGAAAAATTATTAATGGCAACTGAATACACATTTAATAAATATATAATGCAACATAGCCTAAACTCAAATCTCACTATATATCAGGCAAAATTCAAAGGAAAACATTTAAGAATCAAAAGTAATAACTAGGTTTGTTTTAGGGATTTACCACTATAATCAAATAGCCATTACACATCTAAATACAAAGCAAAATGAAATGAAGCAGAGCCTAAGATCTTTCAGCTAATATGGCATAACCACAAATCAGAAACCTTGTGATTAAAGATCCTATTTAGAATTCAAAGATACTATTCAAATTAAAGACTTCTAACAATTGAGAGAAAAGTTATATTAGTAATTAACACATCAAAAATAGACAATCCTTACATAATTCCTTGAATCTATTAATTGATTCAAGTATACAAATTTGCTCAAAATCCTTTCCCTTTTTATAATGGTGATACATGCCTTTATAGGAAGAATAGGAATTATACCAATTAGTTAAAAAATATAGGTGTACAAAGGTAAGAACATCTATCCTTACAAGATCTATAATACATGTGCCTTTTCAAATCATATTGACCTAGAGGCAAATATGATAACAAACTAACAAATGCCTTTATAATGGAAAAATCTATTATAAAATGTTACTTAATTTCTATTAGAATATAATATTATTCTAACTTTTTGGTTGGGCCCCTATTTGTTGTTGAAGGATGCTCATGGACCTCTCATGTTGTTCATCAACTAGCTTGAGATCCATGATATGTTTCATGGTGCACTCCTCTTTTTGGTCTACTAGCTCATCAAATTCTTTGTCATTTTTGGTCAAGGCCTCTTTGATACTTCTAGATTCGTTGATCCTCTCACCTATATTGAATATCATATCCAAGATCTTGATTTTATTCTATCCAAACTATCCTTTGCTTTTCCGTTAGATTTCTTGAGTCACCAAAGTGGTCCTATGCTTGAATTCTTCATCACTGATGAGGCCAAGGGTGATAGGTTATGCAGGATTGATAAGTATGGTCCCAAGAAGTTTCTCAAATCTACTAATGAGCCCTTTGTCATATTTTAAAAGCCTCATCACCTTGGTATTCTAGGTACTTAAACTTTGAACCTTATGAATAACAATCCCTAATATTGTGCCTAGGTGTCCCATACTTATGTATTTAAATTTTGGGATATACTTCTTTGCTTGAATGTTGAGGAGCTAAGCAATCTTATCCTCTAAGGCCTACTATTGGGTGACTAGGTATTTAGCTAATGTATCTTGGTCCTCTAGTTTAATCTGCCTCATCTTCATTGAATTTAATGCCTCAAACATGTCATAGAATGACTCATCAAGCATCTTGATCATGGCATCTGGTATAGACAAGCTTGCTTGAGTTTGCAAGTTCTCCTTCTCCATTTCTAAATTTTAGATCCTTTATTTTAGACCCTAGAATCCAACCTTAGCTTTTTATGATTGTGCTTCTATTAATATTTCCACATCTTCTTCATTTATTTTAGCCTCACCAAGTTGTTATCTTATAACAGGGGTCAAACCTATAAAAGGTTTCACCTTTTGAAAGGTGAATTATTCTATCCCAACTATGGTTGTCTTGGTTGTTATTCTCTCTAAGCTCATTATCTTAGGATTGAAATAAACTATGGTAATTGGTTCCTTAAACTAGAGAGGTTCTAGAAACTCCACTCTTGGGCTAGTAGATGCTCTTAGAGCATCCATCTTCTTACCTCTTGAGCCTTGTGAAACCATAATTCTCCTCTCTTCTTGCTCCTTCATTATATCCTTTATCCAAGGCTTAATGTCATCATGCGCATCCACACCAACCCTTATCATAGCCTAGGAGTGGGAGAGAGATGGGATCATTTGCAATTTTCCATAGATGAACCAGTCAAGAATGATTGGTCCATGGATTAGAAATTCATCACTGAAGAGATTGACTTCACTATTGGGATGAGTGAAAGTCAATCTAGGTTTATTCCTTGGTTCTACTAGTACCAAGGCCAATTATACTTTTCTCCTCTCTTGAGGTACCATGGAAATTAAACCCTTTCCTATTGTTCCCTCTAATGGGTCTTCCTCTCCCCCTAAGCCATAATATTCTACAAGTTCCTTGAGGGCACCCTCAAGTGTTCTCTTCTGGATCCAAGGCTATCATGTCAATATATTGGACTGGGGAAGGTGGCCTCTACTATGTGGTTGAATGTAAGGGTCATTCTCCAAGTCTTTCTTATAATATTACTTATCCGACCTTCTCTTTTCCTTTGCCTTGATCATCCTCAATTAGCTCAACCTATTATTGGGACTCTTGTGTTTGCTTTGCCTGAGGTTGCTCATGAGTTGTCCCAGATGGCCCATGTAGTAAATGTTATTACAAAGGGTGCATTTTCCATGTTTAAATAGATTTCTTGTTTTCCATAACCAATATATGCTCTAGCTTGATGTTTTTGCCTTGGATCTTGGCCAACACTTCCCCATAGTTCCTAGTTCTGATGTATATGGTGTCATGGACACCAAATTGGTGTACATACTCAATATTGAGCTTTTTGTTCTTTAAATGTTCTCCTACTTTATTCCTTAGATCCCACATCTTGAGTTAATCTAGATGAAAGATAAATGAATTATTATGTGTGACCATAACTTCCACCTGCTTCTAGTCATTAATTATGATTTTCCCAATATCCAATGGGAAGGGGTGAAGTATACCATTCCTCTTTCCCTTACAAGCCTTTTCAATGTCAAGGATGAGTTAGGAAGCAATCTCCTACTCATCAAGTTTATTCGAGACATATACAAGTAGTCTATAAGGCTAGGACATAATTCCCTCTATCCCAATGACTATGCAATCAGGATAATACAATACAACCATAATCATATCCACACACATTTTTATGAGGGGGTGAAGCTTAGTCATGGGGACACTTGTAATGGCCTCAAAGATTTCTTGGAAAACACAATCACAAATAAACTACATGTGATTCTTGTACTTGAAGATGTGAATCTTATAATAGTGGTGTGAGATGATTGTCCTACCCTCTAGTGACCAATTCTTGATGCCAAGTAAGGTGATCAAAGTAAGAAGGGTGTCAAGTAGGTAAGACATCATGTAGAATTACTTAGAGGTCTTTCTCTTGATGGTGATGAATTTCTTGTCAAGGAAGATGCTAATCAAATATCCAATTAAAAGGGTAAGTTTTTCTTCCACCATGAAGTATACATATGAGACCCAAACCTTATTCATGTAAGTGTTTGAAGGGGCACCAAAATCTCTATTCAAAAAGGTCATTATTACCATAATACCCTCTTTGAATTAGATGATAGGGATTTTTCCATGAAGGGTTCTAAAGCTGTGAGGTCCTTGGTTTATCTAGGGTCTAAGGATGGAGTCTAGGTCATGGTTATTAGTCAATTACCTCATCTTGGTAAATTCCACATGGGGAAGAGGGAGCTTATAGTAGTTTTCAAAAGGAACAGAGGAAATTTAAGATACCTCTTTTAAGTTACCTTCTCTAATGATCCACTCACAACTATCCTACAATCAATAAAGATAGGGGAAAGGACATTAATTTAGTACAATACCTTTGATTTTACCATGGCATGATGGAGGCCATCCATCTAGATTAAAACCAAGTTGGATGTCATTTGAATACTAAGCAATATATTTTCATTGGGTTAAATTTGATAGTCTCATGGACATCAAATACATCCTTTTGAGTGTCAATTGATGGTCACATGGATGTCAAGTTTAATCTAATGAAGTTTTGATTTTAATGTACTTAAATTTGATGGTCACGTGGATGTCAAGTTAGTTTTTTTAGATGTTTAAATGATGGTTGCATGAATGTAAATTTTAAGTTCATTAAAATATTTAGGGTCAAATGCAAGGATTTCACTTGGAATTTTTGTGGGGCTTCCCAAGGTCTCAGTTTTAATTCACTTCATTGGATCAAATGCCATGATAAAGTGATAGTCATTGATCATTATCTAGAGACTTGCTTTTGATTATCTATCATGTCAAGTTGGTCCCTTTCTTTTTAGTCCTCAACTTTAATGGTGCCACGTGTCCATATTTTAGGCTCTTTGTATCTTTTTATCTTTTAAATTATGCTTCACTCTATCTGATCAAGTCTTTATGAGTAAGTGTGGATCATCAGATTATCTAAGATATAGACTATTTAAGCTAAAGTTCTTAGTTATCTTTAATTCATTCAATCAAATGTCATGATAGAGCAACAACCATAGGATCCTAAAAAACATGAGCAAGTTAATGTTAGGACTGTGGTGACAATAAAAATGTAGGCTTAAGGTGTTAGACTAAGGTTGTGATGGTAATAATGAATACATCAGGGCCTTAGTATTAAAGTCTTAGGCTAAGTTGGGGAATATAAAAGACCCTACATAATGAGATTTAGTTAGGCCATAATTGACTTAAAAAATGGGGAAAATAATGAAGGGGATCAAGTTTTTTAGTCAATTTATATTAATAAACATGACTAAACCTAGGATATGCATTTTATATTTAAGTCCATAAAAATGATTCCTACCAATTTGGGTTCTTGCCTTTATTCAAATTTGAAATAAGTATTTTTTAGGGTTTTTTAATGCATACTTATCAAGGATACATACCATATAACCTGTAACTAATAGTCAAATGAACTTCATTAGCAATGTTAGTCTAGATTGAAGAAAATTAAGACCATATATGCTTGTCTCTTAACAAAGTGGATGGTCTTCAAATTCTATAAAATACCTTGACATGATAAAATTTCCATGTTTTATTTTGAGGGTTTCTCAAGGGTCCTAATTCAAAAATTGGGGTATGTTGGACCCAACAGAACCTTTTGCACTTCTCAGGCTAGTTGTAGTTTGTGTACCCTAGATTAGGGTTAGAATAGGAAAAAGGCAAATATAAAAAGTTTGAACTAGTGAAAAGTCTTTAAACTTGGTATTTTAGTGTATTATGACAATTTTAAAATGATTATGGTGTTTTTCACCTATATGGCCTTGCATGGTGGAGTTATTATAAACTACATGGTAATTAGACCTAAAGACCCAACTATGCTAGTAGAGGTATTGAGAAAGTGGAGATGACTAAAGAGTTAAGAAGTGAGATTTGGTTATGAGTTGTATGGTGGAAAAGGGTACTATAATATGTGATTAATTCATATGGAGGCACTATATTTAAGTCAAACCAAGAATCTTTGTCCTTTAGGAAGCTTAATTGGTTAAATGATTACAAAGGAAAGGGTATCTATATAAGGATTTAAGTTATGAAACTTTTTAGAAAACAAGATGAAAATATAGGGTGCCCAAATATGGAATTATATCTTCTAGATCAATTATATATTATTGAAGGTAAGTAAATTTGCCTAAAAAATGTTATAAGGAGGAGAGTTTGAAAGAGAGCTTGAGAAGTATAGGAGGTGGTTGAGAATGAGTCATATTTTGAGATGGGTTGAATCAAGTATATTATGCCCTAGATATTTCATCCATGATGGAATATTCTATTTATTAGGTCTAAAAAAATTAAGGTTTTGAGCTTTGAGTATGAACTCATGTGGAGCTAATGAGTGAGTAACATGAAAGATATGAATAAGAGAATGGTATGAGATGAATTTATGGGTGAAAGGTTGATGATGGGTCTAAAAATAGAGATGGAAGGTTTATATTTTATTTGATAATAGTTTAAATAATGATAAGGATTTTAATCCTAATTTGATGGAATGAAAGATCCATAGAGTGAAGAGAGTAAAATAATGAGGTGTTTGAAGATTGAAACTTTGAAAGTTTGTGAATCATAGATTGGTTTTTATGTAAATAGACTTATAAGACTGAGGATTTACATCATTTTGGTATCAGAGTAAGATAAAAATTCTACAGTCAAGGAAAATAAAACAAATCTCAAATAAAAATAAATGTATGTGGCATGTTAATTATTTCTCATTATTAATGATTGTATGAAATGGTCAAGATGTCAAGGAGATTATAGATATAGTTGTGTGATAGCTATTGATATTGATAAGAGAAAAATTTTGAGGTAAAATAAAGTTAAAGGTGGAAGGTAAATAGACTCCAAGCTAGGAGAGTTAATCATTACATGGAATAGGAGATAGTAGCATTGCAAGTAGAAATCTTGAGAAAGAAGTGAGAAAGTAATAGAGAGATCGAGATAAGAGATAATATGATAGTAAAAAGGTATTCAAGGGGAATAATGAGAATTAAAACTAGTAATAAATAATATAGGATACATTGAAGCCCAAGAGGTAAAGACAATGTTATGAAGACTCAAGTCAAAGGTATGTAAACATTTATTTGATTTTGGTAAAGTATAATTGCTGAAGTGAACGAAGTTATTAGTAAAAATATATGATGAAGCCTAAGGTCATTGAGGCTAGTGTGAAGAGAGCTCAATAAAAATCTCAAAAGAGGAAGAAAATGTTAATTGTGGGCAAAGGATAAGGAAGGTCCCAAATGAAGACAAAATATGAGAAGGTCTCAAGTGTAGATTAGCATAGTACTCAATTAAAGTACCAAAGAGATGAAGTCAAGGTAGAAGACACTTGTAGAAGGAAAAAGAGAAATGAGAAGTTGAATATGGAGGACATGACCAAGAATAATTTCCATGAGAATAATATGAAAGAAGATATAAGAGAGATAATGTTATAAGAAGAGATAAGAAACTTGAGGTAAGGTCTCAAGAGTATAGATCAGTTGATACTCATGATAGAGAAAATGCAAAATCAAGAAGGAAACCCATGAATTGTATGGGTTATGAAAAATATAGTAAAGTGGAAAATAGAGCTACTCATGAAATAAAAGAGGAATAAAATGAATGGCTTGAGGAAAGATAAGATAAAGATAAGTACCCATAGAGGCTTGAGGAAATGTAAGTTGCCAAATGAGCAACATGAAGAAGAAGAGGTGAAAAAGAGTTCTCATTGTGTAGAACATGAAGGAAGATGAGAGAGAAGACCCAAAGGAAACACTTGAAGAAGAAATTAGAAAGGGGAGAATTTCCATGAAGGAGTCACTCAAAGGGACATTGTGGTCTCTTATTTTTCTATCTAACATTGTATTTGAGTTTATCTATGAAGGTATGAAGACATTCATGAGCAAGGTGTTGGAAAGAGATGGTGCAAGAAAAGAACCCATGAACAAAGATGAGTGTGTAAATAAGAGAGGACAAGTTTTTTTTTTTCATGAGGAAGAAAAACATTTTGAAAAGGATAAATATGAAGAAGATGATAGTGTGGGATATTTTCAATTAGTCCATGAAGATATAGAAGTTGAAGTAGCATTATTTGATGCCTTAGAGAGAATAGAGGGAAAAGAAGTTGAATTTGGACAAATGAGAGAGATTTACAATTAAAAGAACATGTAGGAAAATAAAACAATGCATCATCCCATTGAGAAGGTATATTCAGATTTTTTTTATTGATATTACAAAAGCTAATGAAAATATGCATAGACAAGTTGACAGACATAAGGATAAGAGTAGGCCTACAAAGTTATAAAAATATCATGGATATAGGATGTCATTGTGGATGAAACAATCAGTTTCAAAGGTAAAATTATAAGGTCTTTATCAAAGGTAATCATATGGTAAAATTACAAGTAAAGGACCAGCAAAGAAGGCAAGAGAATTTCAGTATAAATAAATAAGTCAATGGAGTCCAAGACAAGTTAAACACATGCAAAGTAGAGAATGGGTTCCCAAAGGCAAAAAGGAAGTAGAAAAGGATTTTTTAATCATTCATGGTGAAGAAGATATGTCCTTAAGGATTTTAAGAGTAAACAAAGGTAAGGAGAGTGCTTGTGATGGCTTGTATAATAAAGCATTGAATGAGCTATTGATTAGAGAGGATGATGAATGGCGGAATATGTTTGTAAGTAATAATGTTTATCTTGTATAAGATGTTTATTTGATATCTAAAAATGATAAAATAGGTATGGAGTTTCCAAGGCAAGATCAGGAATTTGAAGGCCATAAGGTTGATGAGGATCAACTTGGACTTAAAGAGAGTAAAGAAGATCCAATATGGTAAACAATGCAAACATTTGATGAAGCAAGTGTAAAAATATAATTTGTCTCTTGGAGAGAGGAGATAAATTTGATATATGAGATATTAAATCCATGAAATTAGATAATTGTAGAAAGTACTTGGTTAGATTTGAAGGCAATCAAGGAAAGACAAGAAGATCACAAAAGTGGTCCTAAAGAAGAGGTTTATGTGCACCAAGAAAAAAAATATGAAACTAGTAATGATGAAGAATGTAAGGCCATTGAAATGAGTAAAGATAAAAGGAGAATTCAAGTTGGATAAATAAAAATTATAGGTATATAATAGGATCATGAACAAGGTTTAGAGTCACTTTGGCAAAGGGTGTCTTCAAACAATCAACAATAAGACCAAGAAGAGTCAAGTCAAAAGAAAGTGTTTGCAGCTAACATGAATATATCAAAGGAAGAGTAATATGAAGTGAAGGAAACAAAGGTAGAGGCCATATACAATGGAGTAGAATAGGACATAGACAAATTGATATAGTACATGGATATGGAAGAATATTTCTCTACAAGGCAAGACAAGATGAAGAGTAAAAAGTAAAGAGTAAGAATACAGTTCGATGTAGACAAAGGAGATAATAATAAAGGAAAAAAATATCAAGTGAGAGAGAAGATAAAAAAATTGGATCTCAAGTCTTTTCCTTAAGGGAAGTATGATACAAGGGCATGAAACAACCCCAAACTTTATTTTGAAGTTACATATCAGAGTACCCAATAGATGCATAATAGACCGAAACCTCACTTGTTGAAGTAAGTGATACACACTTAACATACCTACATATGCACAATAAAAAAGGTTACTCTTAACCTTTTGAGTCATTAAATATCACAAAAAATCATGACATGGAAACTAAGATCACATTGTCCCTAATGGCAATCGGTAAAAATATTCAGCATTCAAAGCACATATTATGGCAACCTGATATCATAAGGGTGCATAAGGGCTAAGTAAGGCTCATGAACATACCAAAATAATAACATAACTCATAGAATTATCTCAATCAATTTATAAGCATTCTTATCATGGTCCAAGTACATAGATGAAGTCATAATCATGCTTTACTACATCCTCCAATAGGTAATGATATAGTGGTAGCCAATCCTTGAATCATTTCACTCAATTCTAAATTTGTAAAATAGCTAATATGATAGACTAATAATGATGGGAAGAGGAATTAATCACCTAAAATACATGGTAGCCCATGTATGTATGTATGTATGTATGTATGTATGTATGTATGTATGTGTGTGTATGTATGTATGTATGTATGTATGTATGTATGTATATGTATGTGTATGTGTGTGTGTGTATATATATGTGTGTGTGTGTATAAAATCCCTAACATTTATTATATTATAAATATATTTTTAAGGTAGAAAAGGCATATTATCCTAATGAATTTACACACTCATATTAGCATTTTAGCCAATCCTATAGTCAGGAATTTGTTGTGCATGATTAAATTTTACAACATTAACCTTTTATTTTATATAAGGAATCTTTAATAGATCAACACCCCTCATAAAATATCTTGTTATGTCAACATACAGGAGTAACATGATTCACTTATGCCCAATATATATCTTGATTGAGCATGTAGTGGTTCCAAATGAACTGGGTTACTGAAGCATAAAAGTGTCAAGGTTTTCATCAGGTTAATACACACACTAAGTCTTACCAACATCCATGCCTACTCAATGAATAAATCTATCAATCATGATAAAAAATTAGTATTAATATCTAGCATATGGCAATGATATCCACATCAACATTTTCAACCACTTCATTTATATAAACATATAATCAAGGAAAAGTATCAAATAACATTTCACTTACTTCCTAGAATAAGAAGTTTAGGATTGTCTTCACCATTTAGAAACTAGAAAATTAATCCCATATTACAATGCACATTCTCTCATAATACCATACACAAGTTGGAATACCCAAGGAGTCTTTATACTCCACATACAAATTGGAACCCAAATACAAGTTATTATATAATCTTGGGTTAGGTCAAGAGAAATTCCAATGAATATAATTAAGGAAATTAGTGTAATCATATTCATGTAAAAAAAATAATTAAGTATCTCTCATTGGTTACCAACAAATTTAAGATTCCAACTTCCTAGAGATCCAAGCCAACATACTTAAGCATGCCAAGGCACCCATTTACCAAGATACATAAAATCCATTGCCTAACAACCTTTATACCATCATCTTCATGGTGGTTCAAAATAAGGGAATACGTATGGAATTTTTATGAGATAGCATACTAAAGCTAATTCCACGCAAAATCATACACAACTCATAAACCATAAGTTCCATAGTGTAAATAATAGGGCAATTTACTAATATAGCATTAGAATCAAAAACCCACTAGCATGGCATTAGCAATTGGTAAGAAATTATCCATCCAAATATAAAAATCAAGTATTCTCATAAATAACATAAATAACTCCTTTGAATAAAAAAACCACTAATCAGATTTACCATGGAATTTTATATCTTATGAACATATTAAAGTTCTATAAGCTGGTATAATAAAATACTACTACACTAAGTATGATGCAACCAATCATAGGTTTTTAGCACAAGAATTATTAGTCATGTATTATAATAGTAAATTTTTAGTGATGATAAAAATATAGTGTATCCATGCAACATTGGCAATGAAAACTCATTAACAATCTTGGATAAAATCCTAAGTACATCCAAGGTTTAATTCACGACTATAATTCAGGACTATGTAGGAGCTCCAACATATTACATCATAATAAGCAACATGAGCTTGAAATTCTTAGTTTGGAAGGGTCTCTATCCATAAACAAGGTTATTAATCCAAGAATAAAATGTAGCTAATCCAAAATCTAATGGAAGTAACTATAAATGTATCCACTAGTCATGCTATAGGGAAAAAATGTACATCTAAGCTAAGAAGGAAGTAAATGACATGTAATAAATATTACATAACATATCATACCTATCCATCAAGTCATCCAAGAATGGATTAATAGGAATAGACAAACCCTCCCAATGAGCCCTATGACCCCAACCGTCGGTGGCCCTAATTACCCCAACCATTAGCTAGAAGGTGGTTTTGGTAAATAGGGTCAAGAAGGAAGTTATGATCAAGTTGAATACTAAACCAATTAATAGCACATCAAAATACATAACACCAATACTAGGCTCAATCACCAACAAGGGAACACTCCCAATAGTCATAAGCATACTATAAGGTACCACATATGACTTACAGTTATACATAAATAAGTCAAGGACCAATAATAAAATTAGACAAGCAGTAAAATCAAGCCATTCAGCTATACCACAATCCCGAGGCAACATTTATGGGTTCAAGAAAGAAATTAAAACTATCATTGATTATAAAACATAATCTACCCAAAAATAAAAACAGACAACATAAAATACTTGAACCATGCCCCCATTTATAATTCCAATCATGCCAATAGGTTTCAAATGACATCAAGTTAACATAATAGGCATGCAAACAAAAAATTAGATTTTATCAAGAATAAATATAGGGTGATTCTGGGGATCATTATGAGGTTTCACAACCTCATATGATCCCCCAAAATTGAAAATGGGTTTATATGAACAAATGACTACAATCCATTAAAATGGTTTGAATTTAAAAATTGAAACCATAAACATGGAATTTCAACTAAATTAATCTTATGGAAGTTATCCCAATTGAATCCATTTTATGAAAGGGTAAATCCATAACCATAAACATGTCAATAAAAAAACACATATAAATTTTCACCCAAACTCACATTCATATAAATATAACTCATCAATATAAATCAAGGGAATGTGAATAAATAGCTAGTAAAGGGAGGAAATTGGTATGTTTCACATAAATATATATAACGAATCATTTAATAAAATGAATTGAACCTAAATTCATCTTAATTCTAAGCTCATATAAATATCCTAAATGTGTTATAAGTATGCACTCACATATCCATCTTGGGAAAAGTTCCCAACCAATTTTGACTCAAGAACATGTTATGAGGAAAACAACTCAGACCCAATGGTTTTAAGTGACCCAAATTGGTTTCAAATTGATATTAAGAATTATGAAGATAATACAAAACCCACCTTAGGAGTAAAATTTCCCTTGGTTGAATTAATTTACATTCCCAATTTATATGGATAATTAAATAGTCCAATCAAATATTTAAAAAGAACCCTGCACCACTTATTCCAACCAGGACATAATGTTTCAACAAGAATCTTTAAATGTATGGAAAAAATATAGGGTCATTAAAGGGGAACCAAGATGATTGATTAATATGTGGAGAATTACCAAAAGGGACCCAAGAGAATTAATCTCAAATTATAAATTATAATAGTGATGGAAAATTTGGTATGGAGGATTTATTAAAACACCAAACAAATCATTAATCAAGATATATAATTAAAATAGCATAATAAAATGCCAGTGATTAATATAATCCCCAAATGTTTTTTCACCTTACAGGCATAAATCAACTTCTTGAAATCTACATCCAAGAGGATAAAAGGTACAATGACCATTAGATTATGCATAGGCCATAAGGAATATAAAGAACATGCCTTCATCAGATTGTTAATAAAAATAAGGTTTTATGGAAGATTCATGATGCATGTGTGTGTGTGTGTGTGTGTGTGTGTGTGTGTGTGTGTGTGTGTGTGTGTGTGTGTGTGTGTGTGTGTGTGTGTGTGTGTGTGTGTGTGTGTGTGTGTGTGTGTGTGTGTGTGTGTGTGTGTGTTGATATTAACATGCATGTGGTTGATTAAGCATTTCCACATCATGGATCTCATATATCAAGTAGTCCTAATTCCTACAATAATAATATGAATTATATTCAACATTGCCAATGCACAATACATGGCATCCCAAAAAATAGATTTCCTTCAGCTCACAAACACCCAACCTCAAATATAAATGTAGTAGATTCATTATATAAGATTTATGTGTTTATAATAAATTAGGATATATCACCAGGGTTATGTATTTCTAAGATTGATAAAATGTCCAAATCATATATAGAACTATCTACATATTCATCCCAAATTTGCAAATTGTATATATATGGGAAGGAATAATGTATATAGTTATATTTGTACTTGAAAGGAGAATGATCAGATTTAAACCAAAAGTAACCTACCCTGCTAATGCCATAGCCAACATCTCCATGATATACTTCCCCCTACATTATTTTTGTTTTCCTTTTACTAGTTACACATCTTCCCTTTTATTTTCCTTTGCTACATTTTATCTTTTGCTACCATCCTCCTTTCCCTTTCCCTAAAATGCATCCTCTATTGGTTGTGTTTTCTTATTCCTTCCTACACATGCCACCCCACTTCTCCTACACTCTATCCCACTCATCCTCCTCCATCCCATCTTCTTTTACCTACTCTATGTCCTTCACCCCTACCATGCCTTCCAACCACTTTCCTTTCATGTTTCCCATTCCTCTGATTATATTTCAATTCATATAATATTTAAATATAATATATTTAAATTACATATTTATTATTACTATCAATATATTCTTATAAATAGAAAAGATATTCATATTATATTTACAATATAGCTATATGTCCATATTAATATTTTCATATTATATTTAATAATAGAAATATATATATCAAAATATAGAAATATATATATATATATAGAAAGATACCTATATATAATACATATACAAAAATATCTAGATAAGATTTTTGTGGTGGTTATCAGAATAATGAGTGCTACTACCCAATCCATCCATTCACATTCACAAATTCACCAAGAATAAAAAGTACAATAAAACACATGCAATAGCATGATGATAACCAACATGACCAGCCAAGACACAAACAAATCATAACTCAACCACTAGACAAGTGTGAAATACAAAATTATCATCTATATTAGAATAACAACAACCTCCACATAACATTACAAAAGATGGCATAAACAAGGTTAACAACATGTAAGACTGGTCAATGATTAAAATTCTATGTTTTTAATACATTTTACCTATCCCATCGAACTACTCATAACTACTTTTCTACCCTAAGAGTAAATACTTGCAACCATCAAGTGGATCCATCATTACTATCTAATCCAAAAATCACTAAAATGATAAAATAGTAATGAGCTAAAATCAAGTACATCAATAATCTATACATCATCAAGTGTAGAATTATAAACATGATAAATGCATCAACTATGTCAATATCATAGCATCTAAATCCAATAACATAGACTAGCTAAAAAAGAGAGTGAAATAATATCTATACACATGATTAAATAATAATTTAAGTAGTCTTATCTAGATGCACAAAGGCAAGATCATAACATCCTTCCCCTCTTAGAGAGGAGCCATCTTGATGGCTATATCATCAACTAAGAGCCCAAATATCCATAGTTACTTATTCAATTTCTAAATAAAGATTCAATCTACTCAATCATAATATTAATTAGAAAACCCATCAGTTTACATAATAGTAATCAAGAGGAAGTAATACTCGATTCAGGCAAAGTATATTTTGTATTCTCAACATGATCATAAATGTAGGCATAATAAAATTCTTATTAATTGACATGCCATTTTATGAAACTAGAAAAAAATAGGGAACTAACGTAAATCATAACAGCATTAAATGCTCATACATATACCTTGACTCAAGGTAAAATTTTACATTCATGATGCACAAGTCATTTATGATAGCCAAAATAGATAACCATAACCATGGAAGAAGGTCTAACAACTCTAATTATATTCTGATTTAACACACATACCAATGGTATACCACCATTTTAACATAGTTTTAAGAAATTATTAAAATTTAGTCACCTATATAGGCATGAATTTCCAAGAAAAACAACATTACCAACCATGGGAATGAATTTTACCATCTCAATATAGGCCAACAAAAGCCTCTGTTGCCTTCCAGGCACATTTCTAATGGTTGAAAACTTGTAAAAGTTAAGAAAATTTTAATAATTTTCTACCAAATAAATTAAACATTTTTTATAAAACCCAACATAAGAATGACATCCCTCATATCAAGAGGAGAACATACCACAAAAATTACAACTTTTACAACTGTACTTGTAATTTGTACAATCCCATCAAAAATTTTAAACATTTATGCACACTTGAAGTTGTGTCTTTTTCAACACACATTATGCCCTCATACATAATTTAACCAACATTCATCATAGAATACCACCATAGGATAGTAACCCATTTTTAATGGTTACTTCCCAAATAAACCAATAACATTGAGGGGATAGTTGAGCATCCCACACTATCCACACTAAATAATAGGAAAAACCAACCCAAGATTAGCATGATACCCCAAAGGTTTACTACATGTTCTCCAATAACTTTGTGAGCTTACATGATGGTTATAAGAGCCATAGTTCCACCATCACACTGCATTTACCTAATGGAAATAAATAGAAAAGAAAAATAAATGGGTACCCAAAATAACAAAATCTACCTAATCATGACTTATATTGTTAATCCTAAACACAAAACTAGCATACTATTTGGTCATACCTTACAATACCATAATATATATACCTAAAAGGTATTGTAAGGTAATACCTCAATCACAGTATGTGTACATGCACATTCATGCATTTAATCAAGTGGGCCTTTATTGATTTACATTCACATCCTCAATATAGGATTAATTAATGCTTCACATGACTTACAAAAATAGATTCTACACATGTTGTTTATCAAAAACCCTCCAATAGGTAGCTAAAGGGACACTAAACTATAAGGTGACCATTATAGAAGAGGTTCCCATAGCCAATATGTTGCTCACATGGTGTACACCCTAAATGAATCAAGAAGTTATCTCGTGAAAAGGGGTGGAGTGGATTTTCAGCCTACAAGAGACTCCACTCCCTAGTTCATACCCAATCTATCCATTATGGGAATAATGTCTCTTTACCCTCAACCTCATACTTACATCGATGTTTATAGCTAGAACAATAATGCAAAATAACAACATACATCACAACACTATACCTTAATAACTTAATAAGAGATTCAGCCTTCAAAAAAAATTATAATGCATAAGTGCTTAAATTCACAATTTATATTTTAACAACACAATAATCACATGTATAACACAACAAGAACACTTGGACAACCAACTGGATAAAACAAAAGTTCATACATTTCACGTAGATAACCACTTACACATCTCACAAGTTTATACAATAACATAGAACAATGTACATGGATGAAGAAACAATGCATGATAATTACATAGTCAACTATAGTTAACTATGCCAAGGTATTTTACACATCATAATAGTTAAACACACAGCTTTATAAAGCATAAGGATTCATAAACCTACATCGATCCACCCAATACATAGATACTATAGACTAAATTTGACTTTTAGGTCAAATTGGGGCACCCCTAGGTAAAAATTTGGTTTTATAGATGTTTTGGGGGGGGATAATATCTTGTCATGAGGTGTTTCATAGGTATTTTAATGTTATTTAATGATATATTAGCCTTGGTCATAAATTTCATTAGCCAACATGTCCTTTTAAGTCATCTTAAGGGTCAAAAAGGTACATTTAATGTTTTATACAAGTTTTTTAGGAAATTTGAAGATTAAAAAATATTATTTCATACCCCATGTGTCCTTATAGGTCTTAATTAACTGAAAAAACTGAAAGGTGGCAAGTTATGTAGAAGAAAGGGTAGTTTTCTTGAAGGGAAAGAAGAGTTTGACACTTATACATCCTCCTTAGGAAGTGTGTCATGTGGGAAATGGTTAGGAAGTTCCTCTTAATCTTATAAAATATTATTTACATGTTTTTATTGATCTTAAAGTTCCATTTCTTTATCAAAACTATTCTACTCCCTTTTCACCCATCTTGGCAAAGAAAAGTGACTTATAGGTTTTTGCTTGGTATGGATAGCTCAATATGTTTCAAGGAAAACTATTTTGGGATATTGTTTTACACTTAGATAAATTAATTTTCATATAATTATTTTTAAAAATTGTGGCTTTTTCTTCATGAACCATCCTCATGAAGTTAACCTTTCAAATCCACCTGTTAATCTATCTACCCTATAGGTTTTCCCTTATTTTGGTGGACTCCATACAATATATTTGGTTATGTTAATTCCATATGATTTTTAATTCATCCTCAACTACTCTCCATTTTTTTTTTATGTTTCACTATGTTTTAATAATCAATTTTGCCTTAAGTTGTAAGAGGATGCACTATGTTGGTTACAGACAATTTTTCACCATGACCAAGATTTTCACACTTATTCATGTCTTTAGGGGGTTATGTTATTATAATTTATATATTTTAAATGTAATATTTACCCCATATTCACCTTTAATATTTATTATCCAAGGCAATTATCTTGGTTTGCAAGCTCACATGTCACATAAACAGCCATTACATCATGGCTTGCCATGTAGTTCTTGGTTGCAAGTGATTTTCATGTTGGATAAGATGTATTGTATATTTTTTAAAGATTTTTTTATGGGTATCATTAATTTTAAGGTTTATTTTTAATTTATCTACCAATGAGGCCCTTTTTTCATCTTTGTTGCTCTATTCTAGACACTCACTACCCATACATACATCCAATGCACATATACAAGAACCTTGATGACATCATTAGAGACTTAGTGTGGGTTTCAATATTTTGAGAGGTGAAAATATAATTATAAGGTTTTTATATATACCTTATACCTATAGATGATTATGAAAATTTATATGGCTCATTTCATGGCCATTGTTCAAGCAAAATTTGCCTACATACTGAGAATCACCACCTAAAAGTGGCCTGAGCAAAGAGTTTAGAAGTCATATAGAGAGTTTGAAACATATGATGAACCTTATTCATTGTCTTAATATATTAAAATATCATGGAAAACTAGTTTTTAAGGGTATATGGCCAAACAAAGAATGAAGGTCACCTCCAAAGAAATGAGATAACTATGTTAGAGATCAAATCCCTAAAGTTGCAAAATAGAGAGCCATCACCTTTTTGTGGATAGCGTATAATAGTGTCATATTGACCTTTGATATTTTATAATTAAATATTATTATATCTCTATCATATAATAATGACTTGGAAAAGTGTATATGATAGTAAATCAATGGAGATTGGTTGTTATGAGACTCAAATTTGTCAACATATGCACTGATTCCAAACAATGGTATCTACAAGTTTTGAAGGCACAAGTGACCTTAGCAATAAAAGAGAAAACAGATATGGTTTCATATATTTAATGACCTTTATATGTGAATTACAAGCCAAGGAAAATATAATTAACCCAAAATAAGAAGTTATACTATGTTTCAAGTATCAAGCATACCTACAGGTGGCCTTATTTTAAGGGCATCTAGTCGTAAAGTCTCAGTCCATGGTGTGTTTTAAGTATGGTAACATAAAATAATATAAATATGTGTTATAAAACACATATTATTTAATAATTAATATTCTTCTTATATATCACTCGACACAAGTTCTAAGATTGAAGGCCACCTATAATCTGTACACTATGGAAACACACATCTACAGCAGGGTATAACATAGTGACCTAAACATGATGTTTTGATGATGTTTGAATACATTAAAGGGAAAAACCAAAATGAAAAAGTTATTTTTACTTTAAATAAGTTCAAGGGAGTATTTTAAGCACTATAACCCAAACCTCTTAAAACCCTATGAACACCTATAGCCATTGTAGGTGGTTGTTACAAACAGCGAGCAAGGTTTTTGATTCCTAAAGTGATGATCTAAGCTAAAAAAGGTTAAAATGGGACCAAAAAATTATAAGTTACCATGGAAGAATGAATTAAATGGTTATTCCATGATACAAAGATAAATTCAATATAGAAGCACCTACATGAACCCTAAACAAATAGGGTATAGTCAAGGTTAATAAACCCAGTCTTATAAATCAAAGAGTATGGAGGGTGTTTGAGAGGTTAAGGTGTTGAATTGAGATTGGAGACACTATATTTTGGTTATTAAAACATACATATACTTTTTTCAATATATATGGATCAAAGGAGGGGCTCAAAAAGATGCAAAACATAGTCAAATTGGGAGAAGCCTATGCACCATCTACCTCTTAATAGTCTACCTTGGAAATCTAAGGAGTTTGAAGGTCAAATGGATATAACATGGGTTAAAAAAAAATTTAATCCACATTTATTACTTTAATTATCATATAAAATTGTTTTTTATGTTATATACATAGGGGAAGTACCCCCTATTTTGTCTCAGATAGGGGGTACTTCTCCTCATGCAAGACCGGAAGGTTTTGGTGAGTGGGGTGTAAAGGATGACATAGAAGCTAGGAGGAAATTTTTGGAAGGTTTGAGAAGTTTAAAATGATTTAAAACAACATTATTAACATCTCATTTAAGTATGTAACCAATCAAGAGGGTTTGGGTTGCTAAGTTTGCAAGTAGGCCTAAAGGTAGGGTTTTCGCCTAGGGCCCAAACAATAGGTTATCCTCATTTCTAACCATTGGAAATATTTATAGATCATGGTAAAATGTGTATGATATCATTATAGGTATGTTTGAGATAATATAATTAAAATAAATCCATCATAATTCATGCTAATCCCAAGAGTGCAAGTAAGCCTACTAGGCAAGGATTAGGCCTAATACCCAAGGAAGAGGTCATTTATACTTTTGGACTTAGAAATGATTTGGAACCTATTGGAGAAAATTAATGAGTTCAATAAATGTGTTTTAAATATTTTAAATTGAAATATAATCCTTAATAAATCCATTTTTTGGCTCAAAACTCACTTAGACCTACAGGAAATGAAGGAAAAGGCTTGATGGGACAAGTTTGGAAGCTCACATCTTCCATGAGGATTTTCATGGAGGATAGAGGATTTTATGGAAGATATAAGGGTTATTAAACATCAAATTAGTTTAATTTTTTTGTTATTCAAATTTCCAAACTTTATGAATAAATCTTAAGAGTGAAAACAAGCTAAAACACTTGCAAACCCTTGCCTGTGACCAGTTTGTGGAAATGAAGATAGAGATGAATTATAATGGCATAGTTTGGCTATGAAAGATATTTTAAATTTTATATTACTCACTAAATCTCCCTCCCATTATTTTTATCTATACAAACTTGTAAGGATGGGGTGAGAAATAGTCTATTTTTAACCATTTTTTGTTTTGTACAAGCTACAAGAGGTTTCGAGAGGTGAAATAAAGTTTGGGAGGAATAAAAATAATATTAATAACTCCATATGTATATTTTATTCCAAGGATAAAATTATACATTTCCAAACTGGGTGCTTCAACTCATCTAGTCAAAATTGGCCTAATGGACAAGCTAGGTAAAAATGTGAAAACTTTAAGTGAATGGATTTTTAAGGTGTACTTGGTGCTTATAATGACATTTAAGGTCTTGATAGGTTTTATTCACTTCTTACCATGTATTATCATGAATAAATAATTCCAATTTTGAGGCCAAGTGTGCAGGGTGCATGAAAGAGAGGCTTTCTAGATTGCAGATGATGATGATGGCTCATTGCCAAGTGTTTCTTGGTGAACAAGCCTATAAAAAATGAATGAAATGAATTATTGATGTCCTTAAACTTAATTCCAATCATCAAACCTAGTCCCAATTATTTATAAGGCATTCAAATAGGGCTAATCATGTAGGTAATTTTTTTGAGCAAGAATGAGGAGTTTCTTACCACTTTTTATGAAGTTTATGACATAGATTGACACTTGTATCTCCTAACCTTACATGGTTCATCCCACATCCCCTTATCATATACAAATAACTATTTTTTTCATCTTTACAAGTGTCTTTTTGACCCTTGGACTTCTCTTCTCTTCTCTCTCTCTCTCAAGTTCTATAAGAACTAGCCATTTTGGCCATAGTATTTTATGTTCCACCTAAGTATGGTGAAGCCCTACTCAAATTTATACCTTTTGATAAATAATAATTATTATTTTTACATCCTCCATGACCATTATTAGTGTTTTCATTTAGGATTTTTGATTTTTCATAAGTGAAGACTATGGATTCCTTAGCATGTTATTTCATTCTACCATTTATTTGTAGTTGGAAATCTTCTTCTTGTAGGGAATGTGAAGTGTTATATGAATTTTCTAAGATTTAGTGAGTTATCTTATTCATTAGTACCCTCATAGGCCTCTTGTCTAGTCCTCCTATCTTTTCACATTCAATCATAACCTCATAATGTAACATTGATGTGAGAAGATTAAAATTAGACAAGTGTATGTTCAGTTTGTCTTTTGATTTCAAGTGTAATATGCATATGGTTGGATGTCATCATGTTATTTTTTGTATCACCTCCCTTAGATTATTTTTATTTTAGTTATCCTTCTCCCTTTTTACCCTTCAAGTTAAGTGTAGTTACAATCCAAAGTGGTACATCAAGGGAGCTATCCCTATCTAGAGATTCACCTCATCCTTAAGCTACCCACAAGCCTAGAGTTATTTCCATTATGCCACTTAGATGAGGAAATATTTACCATCTCCTCAAAGGGTGAAAATATAAGTAACAATAGATATCATACAAAATATATTAGATGCCCATCAATGGTATCATAAACCAATCCCAAAACTCTTAACTTGCTCATGCAAGTCAATCATACTCATCCCATTAAGCCCTATAGGCTTGAGCCATACCCTTGGTCCTCCCAATATAATCATACCTCATCTTCATCATATATCTTACTCATGCAATCAATCAATGGACATCTAAGCATGGTCTTAAAATTTTAGCAATAAGCTTATATCATGATTCAATTGATTGACTAAATACAACATGTTAAGGGTCAAATGGGGAGGCTTGTGTTAACACAACATCAAATTGGGAAATTTTAATCTTAGCCAAGGCTCAAGGGGAGTACTATATCACTATTATGGAAATCATAATTCCACATAACCAGCAAGTTCAACAAAACTTGCAATAAATATTTTCATGGTTGTAGGACATATCCAATGTCTCAATAGAGATCCTTATAGGTGTCAAGATGAATTCAAGCCTAAATAAACTTCCCCATGGGTGTATAACCCATCCAGGATCAATCAACATGCATATGGAATCAATCATATCCATGAATAAAACATGCATCAAAGGCATAAAATCGATCCAATATTGTTGTAAACATGCTAAGACTAGCTAGATTCATTATTTTTTGGAGTTATGAAGTTGTTTTCTTCCTCAAATTAACCCTAAGGAGGCTAACAAAATCAAGATTGACTTACCTAAAATGTATAAATTTGAGCTCTACATAAGTTTTCCTATTTTTAAGGGTAAAAAATAGATGAAATTAGCCAACCAGGAAACAACATAAAAAACCAAAACCTTCTCAATTTAATAAAAGGTCCAATATTAATAGGATGATCTAATGCCTCTTAGGCATTATTATCTCAATAAAATAGTTATAATGTTTCCACAGTCATGTAAAGTGATTCCTAGGCCAAGCCATAAACTATGGCTATTCACCATAACTATTCTACAATGTCATTGCAATAAGCTTTTGCATAAAAAACTTGTCATAAATATAAAAAGAAGAGATAGGGTAACCTTTCTATCTACAATAAAATCACCACATGAAGATGTGTCCACTCCACTAAAAATTATCCATAGTATGGACTCTGGTTAACATACCCATGCAAGTTCATAGGTTTTCAACAACTCTAAGCAATCCTTTTCATGATTTAAAATCTCAAACTTTGATAACTTATTCAATAATTTCATTCATTTTAGGCACCCTATTATACCTTCTAGGTTTAGGTTAAACCCTTGGTCTTCCCTAGGTCATAATGTTACAAGTATCTAAGGAAGGCTCACCCATACAAATTGACCATAGATACATGAACATCATTCATCTGATTCAAAGAGCAAATCTTGTATCACCTAACCCCCATTGACCTTCCCATACAATTCAATGGTTGAAAATTTAGACTTGCCCTGACATAACTAGATTTGGGAAGGGTTAACCAAAACCAAGGCTAGGGGTGATAACCACTGACATAAGAGAAAATCTAGATTCTTTGAAGTCATTCATTTCGAGCAATGCATAAAATATTATAGTAACAAATTAATCAACATAACACCTTAAATTTTAGCCTAAAGGCTAAATGTCTTAAGAATTAATCCTTAATTCTATCTAATTGGGACAATTCATTGGTCACCATGTATTAATTCTACAAAACCTAGAGTTCCCTAGAGTAGAAACTCTTTTCTGATACTAGATGAAACAACCCTAATTTTTTTTTAAGTTTCATATTAGAGCACCCAATAGATGCATAATGGACCCAAACCTCACTTGCTGAAGTAAGTAATACACACTTAGTGTACCCATATACGCATAATCATAAAGGTTACTCTTAACCTTATAAGTCATTAAAGATCACAACAAATCATGACATGGAAACCAAGAGCACATTATCCCTAACAATAATTGGGTGAAATATGTAGCATTCAAATCACATATGGAAGCCCACTATGATAAGGGTGTATATGTGCTAAGCTAAGGCTCATGAACATACAATAGGAATAACATAACTCATAAAATAATCTCAATCAATTCATAATCATGCTTACTATGATCCAAGTAGTCATAATCATGCTTTACTACATCCTCCAATAGGTAATGATATAGTGGCATCCAATCCTTGAATCAGTACGCTTAATCCTAAAGTTGGCAAATAGCCAATATGATAGACTAATAATGATGGGAAGAGGAATTAATACACCTCAAATACATGTTAGCCCATGTGTATATGTATGTATGTATGTATATGTATAAAATCCTTAACATTTATTATCTTATCAACAGATGTTCAAGGTAGAAAAGGCATACTAGCCTAAAGAATTTACACACTCACATTATCATTTTAGCCAATCCTATAGTCAGGAATGTGTTGTGCATGATTAAATTTTACAACATTAACCTCTTATTTTCCATAAGGAATCTTTAATGGATCAACAAACCTCATATGATCTCTTGCTTTTTATGTCAATATATAGGAGTAACATGATTCACCTATGCTCAATATATATCTTGAGCAAGAATACAGTGGCTCCAAATGAACTAGATTGTTGAAGCATACAAGTGTCAAGGTTTTCACTAGGTTATCACACACACTAAGTCTTACCAACAACCATGCCTACTTAATGAGGAAATCTAGCCATCATGAGGAAAATTTAGTATTTAGATCTAGCATATGACAATGATATCCACATCAACATTTTTAGCCAATTCATTTATATAAACATATAATCAAGGAAAAGTATCAAATAACATTTCATTTACTTCCTAGAATAAGAGGTTTACGATTGTATTCACCATTCAAAAACTAAAAAATTATTCCCATATTATAATGTGCATTCTCTCATAATACCATATACAAGTTGGAATACCCAAGGAGTCTTTATACTCCACATATAAATTGGAACCTAGCTATAAGTAGTTCTATAATATTGGTTTATGTCAAGATAAATTCCAATTAATATAATTAAGGAAATTAGTGTAAGAATATGTATGAAAAAACAATAATTAAATAGATCTCATTAGTTACCAGCCAATTTAAGATTCTAACTTCTTATATATCCCAACCAACATACTCAAGCATGACAGGGCACCCATTTACTATGATACATAAAATTCATTTCCTAACAATATTTATACCATCATCTTCATGGTGGTTAAAAATAATGGAATACTTATGGAATTTTGATGAGATGGCATAATAAAATCAGTGCCACATGAAAGCATGCACAACATCATAAACCATAAGTTCCATAGTATAAATAATAGGGCAATTTACTAATATAGCATTAGAATTGAAAACCCGCTAACATGGCATTAAAAATTGGCAATAAATTATCCATCCAAATCTAAAACTCAAGTATTCTCAAACATAACATACATAACTCCTTTCCTAAACAAACCAATAATCAAATTTACCATGGTAGTTTATATCATATGAACACATTGAAATTCTATAAGCTAGTATAATAAAATACTACTACACTAAATATGATGTAACCAATCATAGGTTTTTATAATAAGAATTATTAGTCATGTAGTATAATAATAAATGTTTAGTGATGATAAAAATATAGTGTATCCATGTAGCATTGGTAATTAAAACTCATTAGCAATCTAGGATAAAATCCTAGGTACATCCAAGGTTTAATTCAGGACTATGTAAGAGCTCCAACATATTACATCATAATCAGCAACATGATCTTAAAATTATTATTTTGGAAGGGTACCTATCTATATGCAAGGTTATTATGCTAAGAATCAAATGTAGTTAATATTAAATCCAATGGAAGTAACTATAAATGCATCCACTAGTCATGTTATAGGGAAATAATGTACATCTACACTAAGGAAGAAGTAAATGACATGCAATAAATATTAAATAACATATCATACCTATAAATTAATTCATCTAGGAATATATAAATAGGAATAGACAAACCCTCCCAACCAACCCTATGATCCCAACCATTGGTGGCCCTAACCACCCTAACCATCAGCTAGATGGTAGTTTTGGTAAATAGGGTCAAGGAGGAAGTTCTGAGCAATTTGGATACTAAACCAATGGATAACACATTAAAATATGTATAACTAATACCAGGCACAATAACCAATAAGGTAACACTCCAAATATTCATAATTAAACTATAAGATGCCACATATCAAGTCAATGACCAACAATAAAATCAGCCAAGTAGTAAAATCAGGCCATTCAGCTATACCACAATCCCAAGGCAAAATTTATGAGTTCAAGCAATTAATTTTAACTATCATCAATTGTAAAACATAATAGACCCAAAAATATAAATAGTTAACTTAAAATACTCAGAACGTGCCCCCATTTATAATTCTAATCATGCCAACTAGTTTTGAATGACATCAAGTTAACT